>PVJA010011686.1:11460-54049 GCA_004027025.1 Myocastor coypus | reverse complement strand
TTGCCAGGCAGGCATTTCTGCCTCAGAGCTATCTCCCCAGCCCCTCTTTTCTTTTATTTTTAATTATCCTTTCTCTGAGGAAAAAAGCCCATGGAGAGTCTCTGCTCTGCCTGTGTCTCTGTCTCTGTCTCTCACTCTCTGTCACTGTCTATCTCTGTATCTCTGTCTCTTTGTCTCCATCTCTGTCTCTGGCACTGTCTGTCTCTGTCTGTCTTCTCTTTGCCTGCCTGCCTGCCTGCCTGCCTGCCTACCTGTCTGTCTCTCTGTCTGTCTGTCTCTCTGTCTCTTCTTTTCTTCCTCTATCTTTCACCACATTTCGTAACCTGCACGGACTCATGCCACAACGGTATGTTCTTATGACACCTTAGGGTCAGCACAGTCATTGCCATAATAAGTAGCATGTTGGAGTCACTGGAAACTCAGTGTCAGACTGCAGGGTGGAAATATCTATCTGTAACCTCACGCGCACTCCCTAGGTCCGCTGGTCTCCAGCCTGTGATTAAAAATAGGAAGAGGTGCTCACCAGCGAGTCCATCTGCTTGGGCCCTTTCACAGCCAGACCGCTTGCTTATTGATTGGCCTGCTTTTGGCTTTTCTTAAATTTGTTTTGTATCTCTGAGCAGCAGATACGCCTGCAGTTTCACCCTGTGAAGCACTCACTCTGTCTGTATTGCTCCTTTCGTACATTTTCTTAGGCTCTTTTGGAAAACTCCTCGACATCATTGATTTTCTTATAGAATAGTATTGTCTCAGTCCTTTCCATAATATCTACAATTTTCCAACCTCGACCTATTCATTTTCCTTTTTTCTTACTTGTTTCCTGGCCCAGTTGGCATCTTCAGGGGTATAAAGAGTCAAACATTTTGTGGAATAGAATTATCAGCACAGAAATACCTCATAGTGCTCATCCAAAACCTGGATTTCCCGCAAGAGAGCTTTGCTAGTTGGCATATTTATGACGGTGCTGGGGAAATGTTGGGGCGTATATGTATTCTCTAACTGTTTTCTGCTGTTGACCTTGACTACGAGTCACTGCAGGGAATACTAAATTCATTTAAAGCCAAGAGCACGTTGTTGCAGAAAACGTGTTTTTAAATGATGTCCTTCAGTGATATTTATTGAGGGCACCATCATGTATTCTAAGGACATGGCGACTCTCCAAGCTATGGAACACAGTCTAGGCTTATGAGTGTGTGTCGGTCTGGCTTTTGTTTGAAAAGCCCCGCCCCTGATATATATATATTTTTTTTTCTTAAAGAAACAAAGCAAAAAGCTCGTAAAAACAGTGCAAAATTTCAAAACAAGGTGATGAGAAATTAACAGTGGTCACTGATATAGTACGTATTGTCATCTTCAAAGTCGTTGCTGAGCTTTCTGGATGTAGGCATGCACAACTGACCAGACAATGTAAGCACTAACTGTTCCTTTCAAGGAACTAGTAGAGATTAGTAGTACTCAGTTATTTGCGTTATCTTGTGAGCATATACATATGTGCATATCTTTTTTTTCCTTCGTTCTTTTCTCTTTTCCTCTGCCTGAGTTGTCCTTTCCTTTTGAGCAGTTTCTTTCTCTCTCACTATGTCTGTTGTACTTTCTGAATCTCATTCATTCCTGTTTTTGTTACACAAGAGAGAGTACAACGCTTGCACACGTAGTTCTGATGTCTTTCACTTATCAGTATGGTTTCTCCTTGCATCCGTTTACCTATAAAAACCTCAAGTTTATCTCTTTTTTAATAACTGAACAGTACTTCATAGCATAAAAATACCACATCTTTTTTATCCATTCTTCAGTGGTTAGGCGTTTTTTTCCTCCAAGATTTAGCTATGACAAATTGCGCTGCTATAAATATGGGTGCCCATATCTTGCTGTGGTTTGATGTTTTCATTTCTTCTGGGAAAATTCCCATCAGAATAGTTGGACTGAATGGAACCTCTAATCCACATATTTTAAAGAATCTCCACGTTGATTTCCACAGTGCTGCGCCAGTCTACATACACTCCCACCTACAGTGGAGGAGGGTTGCTTTTCCCCTCCAGAATTTGTTGTTGGTTGACTTTTTGGTGACAGCCATTCTTTCTGGCGTGAGAGGGAATCTCAATGTTGCCTTACTTTGCGTTTCTTGAATGACCTATGCGTTTGAAAATCATTTCATACATTTACTTGCCATTTGTATTTCTTCATCTGAGAAGTATGTATTCATCTCCAGTGCCCCAGATGTGAAGGTGATCTGGTTGTGGCATCTGTCACCCCATGGATCACTAGGGTTGATGCAGCCGACCTGACTGGCCTGGGGGGGGGGCGTGTCCCCTTCCTCCCCCAGTCCTCATGTGCATCCTTGGAGCCCCCTCACCCCCGAGAGAAGACTCTTCCTTGGTCAAGGCTATGGAAGGGCCTGTTCTTCCCTGCTGAAAGCTGCCAATAAGCTGTCATCTCAAATGCCCATTGTTTTGGATCAGGTCTTTGAATTTTTGCATCTTGATTTCTTTGGCTTTGAAAACTGCATCTGCTATGTATTTCAGGCTGGCCTTGAGCTTGTGCAGTCCCTTTGTCTCGTCCTCCTGAGTGCTGGGATTCCATATTCCGTAATTCACTGCAGAGCTGAGATCAGTGAAAACCATGAGTTGGTTTTGCGTATCGTTTGTTCTTGTTTCTTAATTGTAGATTTTAAGAAGCATTGCCAAGACTTATTATGGTTTACAGGAAAGGCTTTCAGCCATTTGTAGAGAAGTATTACTATTATTATTATTATTTTTTTTTACTCTGGAAAATGCCTTATTGAACCAGTAAAGATTTGTATTTTGAGAATTATTCAGATGGGAAATTCCATAGAATACTGATTTTCTCTGTTTTACCTCTTCTGAGAGAAAAGAGCTGCCTGCCTGTATTAACTGAAGCAGCCTCTCCCTTGCACTTGGTCTCGTGGAGAGATGAGGAAGGGCTCTGTAGCAGAGGCACTGCCTCCAAGTAGTTTGTTACGAAAAATTTTGTGAGCTTACATCTAATTTATTCTAACACAATTATTGTGTTTAAAGAAAACCCAGCAACCTAATTAGATGTTAACTAAATGACATCACAGGCTAAGTCGAAGCTCAGTACAAGTCCTTAGCACTCAGGAGAGATCCATTCGGAGCTTCAGAGCTTGGAGGAATCTTAGAGCACCCCAAGAAGGAATTCAAGCCGGGGCACAGAACTCCATGGTGCAGTGCCTGCCTGGCAACTGAGAGGTCCAGAGTTTGATTCCTGGTAGCAAAGAAGAAATTAAAGAGAAAAGAAAAGAGAAACTGAGACTCGGAAACAAATAATGATTGATTTTTGCCCTGTCTGAGGTAGACTATACATTAAACAAAAAGCAGCAAACAAAAAACTGCAAATTGTAGTTGGGCATTGTGGTGCCCACCTGTACAGCACATGTGCAGGTGGCTGAAGCAGGAGGACTGCCTCAGGTTCAAGGCTGGTCTGAGCTATGTAATGAATTCAAAGTTGGCCTGAACTACATAGTGAGACCCTACCATAAAATAATCAAAAACAAGCAAGCAGAAAACCAACAGCCTAGCAGGTGGGAAGACCCTCTGCTCTGCTTATGAGCATGCCTAGGTGTAGCATGATGGGTAGTCATTGCTGTTATAAAGTACTGCGCTGGTCCGTAGCCCAGCTGAGGAGCGTTTGCTTAAGAAGTGAAAGGTCCTGGGGCTCCCTCTTGACAACACACACCCATAGTCACACACTCAGAGACACAAACACAGGAAGTGGTGACATATTGCACAGCCAAGTTTGAGGTTCGACATCATGCCTGCACTCTCAGCTTTCTGGTGGTTGGAGATTGGTGGGTTCTTTGAAGTAACAGGGGTCTGTGGTTCAGGCCCCTGCAGACCTTCTAGGGACACTCAGCACCTGACACAAAGGTCTGTAATCCTGAAGCCCACAGGGTCCCACCTGTCCCTCCTGCCCAGCCGGCACTTTCCCTTCCCACCTCTCTTGCTCTTCCGAGCACACTCCCCACTGCGTGGCTTTTGCTGGGCAACATGGGGAGGTCTGCTAAGCTGCAGGCTAGCTGCTCAGTATGACCTTTCATGTGCTGTCTCAATTCCTTGTCACAGAGCCTAATGTCCACACTGGAGGCATTGTTCTACCTCCTGCTGGCACTCCGAATACTTGGGGTGAAATACAAACATGAGTACAAACAGTTAAATGCTTATTTGTTTGGGAGCATAAGCAGAGGTGTTTGTTTTGTTCCTGTTTGGCCTTCTGTGCCCAAGCCTTGTGGTAGGACATTGCTCAGAGCTACCCTGGAGAGCTCATAAATAGGTAGAAGGGAAGAAAGGGACAGTTTTTGTTTTGCTGGATTGCAGTGGCTTTCCAGGTCACAATATAAGTGATTTCGGAGGTGGCCGCAGGTTATTGAGAGTGGAATGCATGAAGCATGTTCTCCTCGTGCGCAATCTTACTTCATTAATTTGTAATCTCACCCTGTCCCGGTGTCCGTCTACGCTGAGTACACCGATGACCTTTCGCTTCTTGATAGGAAGTCCGATTCGTGCTTCCAGCAAGATGCCGGCAGTGGATACAGCCAGACACTCGTTTACAGTGGACATTTCTTTTTTTTTTTTTTTCTCCTGCACGATACAGGCCTAGTTTGTAAATCTTGCTGTAGATATACTGATCTTATTTTTGTACAAATGAGAAAAGTATATTTGTCCTTGCTATTCACCAAATGCCATGTCTTAAAGATAAGAGCTTTATTTATGAAGGGTACTTTACGGGCAAAGACCATCCTGCGTTACTGAAATCAGACACACTGAGGTTCTTCGCTTTGCTTTTATTTTATATTTTATTTTATTTTATTTCTTAGAAAGGGCTGAATGTATACAGTGACTTCTCCTTACTTAGGAGAGTATTTTTGTTTAGTGTAAAGTTTTGGGAAATTATGGCTCATGGAAATAGCAGAAATTCAACTGTTTTTGTATTTTGTGCTAGGTCTTACTCTGCAGCTCAACCTTGTACCGAACCTCCTGTTTTCAAGCCTTTCAGTGCTGGGATTACAGGTGTGTGCCAACGTGCCCGGACTCAGTTGCTGGCTCCGTCCGCCCCTCCGGGGGTGGGGCCGGCACAGCATGTGGTGCTAGACATGGAACCTCGGTCCTTGTGCTTGCCTACTAAGCAGACCCTTAGTCCACTGAGCTTTCTTGCTGGCCCTTAGGAATTCAACTTTGTAAAAGTCTTGGATAATACCTGATTTGGAAAGAGCCAAAGACTAGTCCGATGAGAACGAGTTAAGGAAAGAAACATAATAAAGACCCAGGAGCAGTGAGAAGCCATGCGGAATGCTGTTCACAGAGCTCCTGAACTTGGGAGGGCCGAGGCTGGCAAGTCTGTTGCCAGGAACCTATTCCACACCAATTTTCTGCTCCTGAAACTCCAATCAAGTTGGAGTTGGAAATTGAAATTGAATGGGAATATAGCTAAGAAAACAAAAGAATGGGTCTAAATAGAGACAAACCATATGAAAATAAACATTACATGGTAAGAATTGTCCAGCTAGTGTATTGACAGGCATATGAGAGTCCTAATATACTGCTGGAAAATATAGATAAATGAGTCTGAAATTTAAGATTTGAGGGATTCTGCCAAACTAAAGCTTGTCTAACCTAAGACAGAATATGTATTATGATTATAGCTTAATAATGTGGACATGCCAGCCTGTTAGAATTCCTAGAAGTTGTGCCTCTCAGATTGGTTTGTGCTAAAGACAAAACCATCCGCTTCTCCACGATCCTCTGATAGGCTTAGCATTAGCTAGAAGCTGCAACGCCTGCTGGTTGCCAGGCCTTCTGCTGGGTGCTAGATACAGATGCTTAAGTACAGGGAATCCGGCCCCCGACCCCATGGAGCGTGTGAGCTAACGGGAAAGAGGCAGGTGAATTGGCTAATTATACTCCTCAAAGCCTCTGTGCAGGGTGAAAGACCTTTGTGAGGGGCTGGGGAACTTGGAAAATGTTGTCAAAAGGTGAGTGGTGACCTGCACAGTGCGGAGGAATTGCTAAAGGGACGTGTGGTGGACTGAAGCTGAGGGCCGACGCTGTGAAGGGGGTGCTGGCATTCATGGAAGATAGAGGGGAGCTGGGATTGGAGATGAAGAGAGGGGAAGGGAGGAGGTGGCTGAGGAGAGGGGACGGGCCCTAGAAGGTTGTACAGAGGGGTAGTGATAGGATGGGCGGTTTGGGTCTCACTAGGTGATGTTGGTTCCACCGTAGAGGACACAGAGGCAGTGGACAAAGGAAGCCACACGCAGGCCACTTGAGACAGCCACAGAAATTCCCATGAGAGAAGGGGCAAGCTGGTTACTTTTTGAGAATGAGAGAATGCGTGAATGTAGATAAAGTCGGAAGATAAAATCAATCTGTCGCTGTTTGTCTATCTATCCATACCTGTGTCCCTCCCACCCCTGCTTTATCTTTATCTCGACATGGGGTCTGGCCATGGAGTTCAGGCTAGCCGCCAGCTCACGGCAGTGCTCCTGCCTCAGCCTCCCACAGGCTGAGATGATTGGCAGAAGCCGCCATATCTCCTGCCTCTCTTCATTCCTGAATCCCAAATTAGAACATTGAGCCCTTCTTTCCTTAGTTTTTGTATCTTTTATTTCTAGTTCATTCTTAACTTTAGACTCATTGCTGTTCTCACAGGCTCATTTAAAATTGTGCATTACTCTAAATTGCACTTAATTTTGTTTACATTAAATTCAGAGGAAATCCTGTGTACATTGCATTCAAGTATAAGTGGTCTTTCCTTTTGTTTCATTTAAATTGCTTGTCTAGTTTTCAGGAGGAGCCATAGTCTCTTTCCTGTGTATTGTTAAAAATCACATTTTTTTTTCAATCCTAAGTTTAATACAATTTAGTTTTTAAATGTCTGAGTATCTGACCATCCCACTGTCTATCTCATTAATTAGTGGGAATTTAACTGCCTGATATTTCTGGTCACTGTGACATTTCCAAGTTACCATGGGGCCTGAGAAAGTCCTTGTATGGTATACACAGGGATCTCTTCAGCTGTGGTGCTTTGTTTTCTAGTTTTTTCTTTTTTTTTTTCAAAAACAAAAATAAATGAACAAACAAAAAACCAAGAAACTAAACAGCTATCTTGCTGACGTACTGATCCTGGTCCTTGTCCTGCTGTGGTTTTCCTCCTGCTTCAGGACCAGGCCGCCCGATCTGGGTCCTGTCCCCGCACAGGAGCTGGTGCCGCCGGGATGTGCTCTTCGGTGTGATTTTCTTCCTGGTGGGTTCATTCTCCTCTTGGTAACCGCAGCACTGGCGCACTCTTGCTGGTGGGTGGAGATTACGAAGCCAGATCCGGGCAAGTCCACCACCATAGTAGCCACAGCTGAGACATTCTGTGTTTTCACTCTGTCCATGGAGTGCTAATCAGGACTCATGCTGCCCACAGCCAGGCGGCGCCGTGACTCGGCGTCTCAACTTCACAGAGCCCTGTGCTTGGGGTTTCAGGTGCAGCCCTGGCTGCTTTGAAAGCCTCACTGACCTCATGTCTGGTCTGGGCTTTGCAAGCAAGCAAGAGTAAGACAGAGGACCAAAGCTGGAGGATCCTCTGCCTCTCCCCGGACTCCCAGATGGCTTGAAAGGGACATGGCCATGCCTGTCCAGGCCACTCCGGGCTGGTGACTGTCCTGTGCCCTAGGGGTCTGGGAGCCGGAGCAGTCTGCTGCGGGGCCACGGCCTAGAGCTCCGCACCTGTGTGGACCTGTACTCAGCATGGCACTCGGTGCCCAGGACAGCTTCATGTTGAGCAGCGGGGTGAGAAGCCGTGACAGTCTGAGAGAAATGCCTCAGGAGATGTGCATACGGTTTCCTGGCTTTTGAACAAAGGGCCCCCATTTTCTTTCACAGATCTGTGGAAATTATACAACGGGCCCTGCACGTCGATAATAGGAGGTTAGTGCTCTCACACAAATTACAGCCAGGCATGGAGACACGCAGGGCGCGAAGGCTGAGCCGGGAGGATTGCCCGAAGTTCAGCTGCAGCCTGGACTACGTGGTTGGTTCCAGGCCAGCTTGCACTGTATAGCAAGATCTGATTTCAAACAACCTGAAATAAATAAAGAAAATGAACCAATAAATTTTATATTTGCAGCTTATTGATTATACTAAAAATAAGGTTCTCAAACAGTTTCTCCACAGTTTAGTCTTTTTGAAATATGTTATATATTTGGTTTATTCAGAATCTTAAAATATCCCTAAGTAATGAAAGGTAAAGAAGTACCTTTGAATCCGAAGTCACTGCAATTATCTTTCCAAAGGTCATGTAGTTTTTGATTTAATTAATTGAAAAATTATGTATTATACCCAGCACTGAAACACAGTACTAAAATATGTAATTTGAACTTTAATTCTGTGTTTATAAAATTCTAAATTTGCACTGTTATTTTTACTCTAACTTTGCTGGAAAAAATGATCTGCTAGTTTAAAAAAAATCTTTTTTTTTTTTTTAACTTTTTGTGATCTGTTCCATTTAAGATTCTGTAGAACAGTTTGGTAGTCAGAGCCCATGGGCGTGTGTGCGTGCCTGCGTGCCTGTGTGTGCGTCCGTGCACGCGGCGGGAGATGGAACTGGGCGTCTCCTGCGTCCTGCAGGTTTTCAACTCAGCTGCTGCCCCAGCCCCAGGGAGCGGCTGGGCAGCCTTGCCTCCCTCCCTCCCTTCCCAAGCCTTCCGTCACCCTTTTCTCTACCCCAGACCCGTTCACATCGCTGACCTGCCTGGGTGGAAAACAACACTCTTGCTTCATGAATGGTCTTCGCTAGGCACAGGGACGAGTGACAGGGCACGTGAAGGTGGCACTGCCTGTGCTCAGGGCTCCAACCTACGCGTGACTGCGTGTCCTATGTTATTCCTGCCTGGGTAGGCCTGATATATTTATATATTTGATATTTTCTTGCTTTTGTTTCTTTATTTTTTACAACCGAGATCTTCTTTTCTTATAAATTAAAAAAATGTGTTATAAGTCACATATTGGAAGAATGAACCTTTCTTATAGGTGCTGCAGCCTTTGTGGGGACATCTGTCATGTTTTTAAACACTAAAAACTTCCAAGGGACTTTTCGTGAATATATAGATTTATAATATATAATATATATAATATATAATATTTTTAAATATGTATATATATAATTATTATTTGTTACCTAGAGCCCTATAATTACACCAGCTGTCAGAGATGGGCTTTGCTTCATTGATGTTTACCCAGATTGACCTTCTGCTTCCCTGTGTCCCTAGTCTGTGTCACACCAAGGCACACTTAAGGATCTCAGTACACCATTTTCTTTCCCACGAGCTCCATGGCTTTTAGGAACCTGACTCTGGCCCCCATGGCCATGTTTGTCCGGCTTATGGTCTCCGGCTCTCCCACTGTGCAGAGGTGAGCCTGTCCCTCTGACTTGGTCACTGAGTTTGTGCCTTTTTAAGTGGCTTGCCAGTTGGTGCAGTTTTTAACTATATAAAGATGTATTCAACTTTTGTGTTCGTTGTAATATGGCCCATTGCCTGAGCTATTACATAATAATGAATAAGTGCCTTGCACTCCAGGGGTACTTAAGTTTGTGAGGGAATTCATAGGTGGAATCATGTATAGAGAAGTTAAGTTTGAGCTAGTACAGTGGCCCATGCCTGAAATCCTAGCATTCACAGAGGGTGACGCAGGAAGATTGCAATTTCTGGCCCAGCCTTAGCAACTTTGAGAGTCTCTTTGTCAGAATCATAATAATAGGGCTGGCCAGATAGCTCAGTAGACAAAAGCACCTGCTTAGGCAGAATCAGGAACCCAGGCTTGACTTCCTGTATACTGTGCTGTCCCCACCCCTGGGAAACACTGAGACTGTGACTCAGACTGTGCGTGGCAGTGCATGCCTGTAATCCCAGCGCTTAGGAGGCTGAAAACAGGAGGACCACAAGTCCACTCCGTGTAGTCCAATCCATGTAGAGACTGTATTAAATACATTGAGAGAACAATAATAATAGATTAAAAAGGGATGTTGATGTAGCTCAGTGGACAACACTGGATTTTATTCCTAGTACAGCATTCACTGCAAAGTGAAATTTGATTTACATAGAGAAAAATGCACTATTTTATAGAGACTAAGTGAAACTCGAACACCAGTGCTTTTATGTTTCCACTTTTAATTAACAGCTACCTTAATTTTATCATTTAAAGAAGGCAAAGTGTTTCAAGCATATGTTTGCTTGCTGTAGAAACGAATAAGGTGTGATTCAGTTGTGTAGAAGAGACGGTAGTGTAGCTTAGGGGTACAGAGCTTGTTTAACATGTGTAAGACTGCGTTCTATCCCCAACACCATAGAAAAGAAACATAAAAGAAAAACTGTCCTGATGTAGAACTGAATACTAGTAAGTCCAAGGTGGTGGCCAAGCATGGATGAGGTTGACATTGTGATTCACTGCACAGAAAACTTAAGGCCTTTGCCATTGGAGCAAGTGGTATGGACGTCAGAGATGTCACGCATGCACAAGGAGACCCAGATCCCACCCTGGTGGTCAGCCCTCTCTGGGCAGCCGGGACACTGTCAGTGATCAGAGCTGCAGTAAGGGGCTTTTAACTTTAAGGGCTATGCTGGGTTCTTCCAATCCTGAATAAATTCTAACACTTCTGTATCACTTCATTTGCATTTGTCAAGCAACTTACATCACCTTCTAATTTGTCTTGTATTTATATTTTTAAAAATATCAGTAGGCATTTGCAGTGTACAATGTTCCATTCCCTGTGGGGAGCTGGAGTGCACACCTGGGCACAGTACAGCTTAATTTCGATTCCACACCTCTCTCCCTTCTCCCACCGGCTCCTGATCACCTTCCTGTCTGACAGTGGACTGTTAGCCTCAGTCCTCTTACTTTCTTTAGTATGGTTTATTTGTAGTTTAGGTTTCTCATATAAAGGAAACAAAGAATCTTGGGTAACGAGCGAAGCAGGAGGACTCAGCAATGTAGACCTGAAGTTGTCTCACAAAGCTACCATGACAAAAACAGCATGGTGCTGGCCCCAAACCGGAAGCCAGGGCCCATGGAGCACCGCAAGTGCTACAGGAAAAACCCCCAGCGCATTCATTCAACTATTAGAACTTTGACAAGGAGGACAAAAATGTACTTTGGAGGAAAGGAGGTCTCTACGAAATGGTGCTGAGCAAACTGGCTGTCTAAAAACTTCCTAAAATTTTCTTCAGAAGTAACTGTGAGATGTCTTCAGAAGTAACTGTGAGATGGAATATTGCTCGGTAGTATCAAGTAACTGATAGGTGTTCTTGTGTAGGAATGTCAAATCATTCCCTCAGTGGAATAATCCCTGGGTGGCAGACTATGCGCAGTGTGACTGTGCTTATGTCTGAGGGCTATGAGGTGGGTAAAGCTATTGCGACTGAAAGAGAGACCAGTGGTTCTCTCTTTCTTTGACTCTTTCTTTGGTGGTACCAGGGATCGAACTCAGGACCTTGCACTTATCAGACAAGCACTTATTCCACTGAGCTATCTCCCCGACCACCAGTGCTTCCCTAAGGCAGAGGAGAGAGAAAGCGAAGAGCGCTGCTCATGAATGTGTCCTCCTTTTAGAAGCTATGAAATACAAAATCCGATAATGATGAAGGTTGTCCAGGTGTGAACAAATTTAAATTCCTGAGTTCAACGTTTGAAACATGTGAATTTATGAAGCCAGATGTGATGCACAGTGTTTATCCTAAGACCGGGGAGGCTGAGGCAGGAATGTCACCATGAGTTTGAGGCCAGCTGGGGCTATGTAGCAAGCGCCTGTTTCTAAAGAAGTTATTTGATGGAATGTAAACTATAGGCCAGAAGCTGCTGAAATAATAAATATCACATTTATGTATATGGCAGTGAAGTGCGTATTGTTTAGTAATCTGCCTATTTCCCACTTTTCCAGAATATATTTCCTGTATTAATCAATTTATGTTTCCTAGTTATTAAAATGTATGCTGTCATTATAACAGCAGCACCTGTAAACTTTTATCTAAAAATAAAGAAATGTGTTCCTGTGTATGGAAACTTTTTTAAGTACTTGCCACCTTTTTTTCTTTTTTCTTCTTTTTCTTTCTTTCTTTTTTTTTTTTTTTGTAATTGGTATTTGCACAGAACCATTATTTTAGGGATTTTCGTGCCTAAGGGGACTTGTTAGGCAAATGTATTTAAGTGCTATTTTAATGCTTTTTAAATAGCTCTTACTTATTCCTTCAGACATTGGTGATGTCCCAGTATCTGAGGAATTTCTGTTTTTCATTAGACCATGTAGATTTCTTACATATGTAGGGAATAGCAAAAGAAAAAAAATTAATTTCTATGTCATTACAGGTAACAATTTGTGGTTCAAATATCTATCTATCTATCTATCTATCTATCTATCTATCTATCTATCTATGTATCTATCTATATGGATGTATTTTCTTCCTAACGACTCTGGACAATGTTGAGATCTGAGTGCGCCAGAGAAACATTTTGATTAAATTGACCCATTGTAAGAAATTTAAAAAGATGAGTGTGGAACAGTAATTTTTAAACAATTTCTTTCAAGTAATGTTTTCTTCTTTTATCATTTTCTTTTAAAGGTAGCTGGGAGGAGCAGTACTCTAAGCTAGCTTTTCATGTTTGGTCCTCTGAGTACTCTCTTCTTCGAGTGTGTCCTCTGTGTTGACATGGCTTCCTTTTCTAAGGTGCGGTATAAATACGGAAAAAAACAGGAATGAAGGTAGCATAAACTCAGGCCCATTTTGTTTGAAAAAAAAAAAAAAAAAAAGGAGGACATTCTAATCTAGCTAATGCTGAGCTGTAAAAGGCTAAAATGAACAGCTTCCAATGTTGCCAGTTTTGCCAATGACCCACTGCAATTATCAAACATTGAATTATGTATACAACTACTTTCTCTTAGTTTAATGAGAAGAAATTTTGTAGTACTGATAATGATTCGAAAAATTATAATATCTACACCCTGTGCTCTGTATAAATACTAGGAGGACAACAATATGCATTATATCAAATGTTAAAATGTACTATTGGGGCCGGGGACTCCGGGGCACAAGTGCTTGCTTGGCAAGTGCGAAATCGTGAGTTTGAACCCCGGCCCTGCCAAATAAATAAATAAATAAATAAATAAATATAAGAAATGTACTATTAACATGTTTTGAAACTGTCACATTGTTATTCATTGTGATTTCTTACTAAAAGTTAAAAAAATTTTAAAGAAGGAAAAAAGCAGGACGTGAAGACCCCGCGGTTTCCTCACAACAGCTTGTGTTTCCCAGGAGAGAGCGTTTTCCTTTCCTCCTCCATCCTTGCAGTGTGGGACAGTGGCTGTATTGTATCTCTGTCAAATTAGGTGTGTTTCTTTTCTCCAGTGTGGAGTGGCTTCAGTCACTTGAATTGTGCTGCTGACTTAGTGGGTCGGGATCCCCGCTTTGGCCGCTGGGTTTGTCTCAGTGGTTGCTGCTTTCAGTTCACTTTCTACGAAAGGCAACTCCTGTGAGATGGCTGCGTGCTTGCCTGCCCCTTCTCGGCTGGTCTTGGCAGTTGCTCTCTCCCAAGGCAGTTCTCAATTTTCCAGGTTTTAGGTTGGTAGAGGGGAGGGGATCGATTATTTTCATTGTTGTCAGAGTTGCTCACTTCGGCAGTTTGCACCATGAGCGTGGAGAGAGACCTGAGTGCTCCTCTCCTCACAGACCTCTGTGGGGGAGGTGCAGAAGCTGGAGGCCGAGTTC
The DNA here is from genome assembly GCA_004027025.1 of Myocastor coypus. NCBI lineage: Eukaryota > Metazoa > Chordata > Mammalia > Rodentia > Myocastoridae > Myocastor > Myocastor coypus. The sequence goes on along the minus strand of PVJA010011686.1, from coordinate 40,269 downwards.
CTGCCCTTTTCTTCCACTCAGACATCTGACAGGAGAAATGTTTGTGGGCAGCCCGTGTGGGAGTTGTAAGGAGTGAACATTAATAGCGCTGTGGCTAAACAGATGGTGTAATTAGCCTCCGATAGGGAGGAACAACATTTTCATGTTTGGATAAAAAGGACTCCCTGTGGGTAGGAGGACGAGAGGTTCCAAACGACAGTACTTTATGAAGACTGGGAGGGAGACACGTGAACCACACGCTTTGGACATGGCTGCGAGCATCCGTACACGTCCATACTGATATAATCTCCACGCTTCTTTTAATCTGAGGAAAGTAATTCTCACTGCTTCTGGGCAAAACTTCTCTGCGATTGGCTATGCGAGTGCCTTGCAGTTCACCTCTCTCTAGTAGATACAGCTAAGTCATGTGCGCGGCATGGAGAAGGGTCTGGTCTTTGAATTCAAGTGCTCGGTTTTCTCGGACACATTTGTAAGACAATGACAAGTTCAGGACACAGCAATCATGTTTACAGCAAAAGTAGAATGCGGGTCATTTGCTGTCGGAAGGTAGCCAAGTCTAGGGTTCTTCACAAGGAAACACTTGCAGTAAGATAGCATCGAGAAGGAAAAAACTGATTTGTCTCTTGGGATCATCCGGCATTGTCTTTTACTTCTTCATGTGGAATACAATTTGCTTTGCTGGAACCTGACTTCTCCTGAACTTGGTCCTGTAGTTAACTAGTGTAAGAAAAGTAAGCACAAACAACAAAGCCATCAGATAAATGAAAGAATGTGGTGCCCCTCACTGTTCATGTGATTGGATAATGTTTTCCACCAGCAGATCTGCAGGTGGAAATTGGTGGTGCTCTGTACTGTGTAGCTCGGTCTTGCACAGAGCATTGCAGCAATGCAAATTTAGACTGGTACCTCGCACTTGGGCTAATTATTAGAGAGATATTTGCAAAGATTTTCCCCCGTCAGCCCATCTGCTCCTGTGGTACAGTCATAATGTGCAAGCATTGACATCTCAATTATTTCCATGGCAACAAATTGATGTCAGGATCCCATATTTGACTTCACTGCAGGACCAAATAGGATTTGGATTACAAGGGCGGATTGGGAGTTCTTGTTGAAGCATAGGCTTGTAAGGAAGGGAAATTGAAATATCTTTAGGAATTTATTTTTTTTTCAAGTCTAGTCTCACTTTTGAAGACTGTACACAAAATATATGAAAAACTATTCTTTTATCTTGCTATGTCTCCATAGAAAAATCCTGGGAGACCTGCTTCTTTCTGACACATGGCCATAACAGCTGGGGTTTGATTTAGGGTTTACTTAAAGGCTGAAGTGGGCTGGGCTTGGTGATACAGGTACATACTACTAGTGTTTTGGGAGGCGGAGGTAGGAACATTTCAACCTGGGTAAGTTCACAACTCAGTGAGGCCTTATCTCAAAGCGGGGGGTGGGCTCAATGGCTGGGACTGTAGCTTGATGTTGGAGATGTTTGGTTCAGTCTCCAATACCATGAACAAAGACAAAGGCAAAAGCAAAAACAAAACAAAAAAAAAACCCAAATAAAAACAATAAAAAATACCCTAAGGTGGAAAAATCCCTAGAAGTTATTAGTAGTACAGAAGTGGAATTTTCAGAGCCACTGTGCTTTTGGTGAGGTAATTCATTGCACATCTGAGACTCCAACTTTATATATATTATGTATATAGGACCCCAAATTTAAGTGATGTAGTCTCCAACTATAGTTTACAGGATCATAATTATAGCTCATTTTTTATATCATATGGACTGCACAGCCTCAGATGGTTATGTTATTTTGTCCCTTTTTTCTGCGATAGCATCTATTTAATATTCTGCTACGACTCCAGGTATGATTTTGCTTTATTACCAATACATAGGGAAAAACAATTAGATTTGATTGCTGTGAACATTTTGTTCAACAAAATTATTGCTTGCACTTTTCAGCTCTACAGTCCCTGGCATGGAACTCACCACAGAGTTGGTCTTACTGTTCTCCAGTCCCCCTGGGTTCGTACCTCTCTGTGTCAACATGAAGCCAGGGTCTGTACCTTCTTTATCCTCTCAAGATGCCACAGTTCACTGTTGAGTTCTGTGGGTTACACTGTTGACCTTACTTGTTTGTAGGAGACTGAGAGAGGATGAGGAGACTGAGAAGCGATGGACTTGACATGGGATTGGTGACAGTTCCCTGATGTAGTCTCACTATTGGTTTGATGACTGGGTCCTCACAGGGATCACACTACAGTGTACAGTGTTGATGCTTCCTAGGTGACTTTGCCTTAGAACTTGTGACTTCGATGTTGGTGGATGACCCGTCTAGCGATCTTTCTGTCCACCTGCCTGGCAGCCATCTTTAAAGGGTATGTGCTGTTAGACTTCCCTGAAGTAGATGAATGCACCGACAGTTATGGTCTTCCTCCCCCTGAGATGCCTTGTGCCCCTCCATCCTTCCATGATGCAGCACTTCAGGGGACAAAGTGTGCACGACCCTGTCCTGCCTGGTCTTTCTGCTCTAGTTGTCTCATGCCTGAGGTGACCCTCCGGGAGGGCACTGCTGAGGTACGCAGAAGGCTCGTGTCTGCCTGACCGTGGGCACAAGACCCTTTCAGAGAGACAACCACTGCTGCTCTCCCCACATAATGGGGGAGGGAGAGGGAGAGGAAGAGGGAGGGGAAGAGGGACACGATTGTGCAGTAAACTCCAAATGACACCTGCAATGATGGCAGAACTGGCCTTTGAGCCTGACTGTGGAGCCAGGGTCCTTTCCTCCTGGCTCTCACAGATGCATACTTCTTCTCTAAGGAAGATTGTCTTGCTTACATTTTCTTATTTGCTTTGTCTTTAGTAGCGGAAGGTGACCACATTTCCAAATTCTGATAGTATCTCCCTGTAGGCTGTATGTCAGAATACTAGTTTTCTACCTGCAGTATCCCTGATTTGGAGGTCAGGGAGGCAGAGCACTGGCATGAAGCTGAGAGGAGAATGAGTATGCTTAAGGAGAAGAACTTACAGTGAGATTTTGTATCAGCAAATGTGTCTGTTTTGGGTTCACTTAATTTTTCCCCCCGTGTAGCTTAATAGCATTGCAATAAATTTAGATGAGTTACATGCAACACCTGTCAGAATTAACTAGGAATCTGAGTCACAGGACAATCTTACAGAAATTAAGTTTTATTATTTTTCTGATCTATATAATTAGTCCATCAATTAGTAGAAGCTAAACTCTCAATTACTTAGAGTGGTTTCATATTAACTGTCTCTTCAATCTTTTTTTTTTTTTTTTTTTTTTGTCTTTTTGAGACAGGGTCTCACTATGCAGCTCAGGCTGGCCTTGAGCTCACTTTTGTAGCCCAGGCTGGTCTCGAACTCGCACCGATCCTCCTGCCTCAGCCTCCCGAGTGCGGGGATTACAGGCGTGCGCCACCCCCCCCGGCTAGTCTCTTCAATCTTTATGCAATAAGTTAACTTTTAAAATATTTTAATATTTTCTACCTAGAGATATGTAGAGATCAGTGTGTGTGTGCGCGTGCGAGTATGTGTGTGTGTGTGTATGTGTGTGTGTGTGTGTGTAAGCCTTGCATGTAAAATGCCACTTGTAATTCTCAAGAGAGTTCTCATTTTTTCAAATCGATCAATTTGATGGGAAAAGAGAAAAATAATTTCTTCAGTGCAAGGCGGCTCGTGGGCCGTTGGCTAGCCTATGTCTTTTGAGGGAGTGACATGTCTGTACTCTTTATGTAGTACTTTTTGAATTTTTACCAAGTTTACTGCAGTACCTGTTCTTTGTGAATTATTACTAAGTTTTGTAATATTCTGTTTGGGCAGCTATACTAGACTACTATAAACTGGGCGCCTTTTAAGCAATAGGCACTTATTTCTCATAGTTCTAGAGACCAGGAGGTCCACTACCTTGATAGCAACAGGTTTAGTGTCTTTGGTGTCTCATGCCGGCTCTTCCTGGTTCGTAGACAGCCATCTTCTGCATCGCCACAGGGTTGAAGGGTGGCACAGTGCTTGGGGGTCTTCTATAAGGTATTAATCCATGCAAGAGAGCTGTTTTCATGACCCAATTTCTTCCCAAGTCTGGTGGTACATCTAAATCTCATGACATTAAAGATCAGGTTTAAACCTACGGATGTTGTAGAGGCGTCAACACCCAGTTTCTAGGGTGACGCAGCTCTCAGTTGCCTCTGCCCCGATCTTCCGTCTTTCTTCCCTTCCTATGTCTTCATTTGTTGAGATTTATATTTTGAAAACATGTGGAGAATGCATTTATGCCAGCACGTTGTCTTTGCGTTTTCATCTGCTAAGTTTTTTTGTGACCATTGAAAAACTTCATTAAGTTCTTGTTACCATTCAAATTTATACTCACTGAATGAAAGAAAGCATTCCAGGTTGGAAATAAATTATAGATTGCATTCATTTCCTAAAGCTACGTCAATGGGAATGTACGTGGATAATCAGTCATTCTAAGTTACTATTGTGGAGTTTTAAAGTTTGGATTGATTAGTTCTCTGTTCTCTGAATTCTGGTATTATTAGTTAGCACGCTGAAGATTTAATAACAGAGCTGGCATGGCTTACCTTGAGCAAAGCAAAAAGGTCACCCTCAGAAAATGAGGCGCCTAGTTTCTGAGCAGAAAATTCCATGCTGAGTTGCTGGATGAAATAGGCCTGCGTGTCCTCCCGTCTGGGAATGCTCTTCCCACCTCTGGCTGCAGTCCTCCTTTCTGGCACCTTTTCCTTTCTGCTCCTACTCCTTGGGACCCCTCCTCCTCCTGCCTGCACTTCCTTTCCCTTTTTGTTTTCTTCTCTTTACCTCCCTTAGCACCTCTTTCCCTCCGCTCTCTAGACTTCCCTTTGCTTCGACCTCCTCTCCCTCTTTGCCCTTTTCTACTCCATTCTCTTCCTGCTTTTCCTGTTTCTTCCAAACCCCCTCCCCTTTAGCTTTTTGGCCACATCATGTCTGAGGGAATATGCCCCACTGTCCTTCTCCACTACGAAGCGGTAAGAGAAGCCAGGCCTTTGAGGAGGTGAGAGCCGGTTTCCTTGTGGATTTCTTGTTAACCTTCCACTTAATGCTTCTGTCATTCATTGATGTCTGTTGCTCTGTTAAGTCTTGCAAACTGTAGATTGTTTCATTTTTAACCTATATGTCATGTAAAAGTATTTCATATAGAACTTCGCTTTGCCTGCTAGGATTACTTGGTTGCCTGCAAATAATAATTTATTGTCTTCCTTTTCAGCTCAGCTGCTAACTTGTATTTTTGAATCTCTCCAAGTGATTCTTTTGTGCAATTGGGATAGAGCAGTGTCAGTCTTGGATGGATCCCAAATCCCAAAGTTTTATTACTTATAAAAACAAACTTATGAGGTAGTTATTGCTGTTTTCTTTTTTTTTTTTTTTCCACAAGATCTACCTTTTGGCCAAACTTCTTTTATTATCACAAGTGCAAGGATTTCATTCAAAGCAATTTCTGCTTTGAATGAAAGCACTCAGAGTTGTTTGCTTGTATTTCTTCATCTACAAGCTAAAGTAAATGAACCAGAGAAGAATCACTCCAAGGGCAACCTGGAAATAATAATGTAATAGCTAGAGTTTCTTCAGAGCATATTCTGGGCCCAGCTTTTAGGCTTAGCCTCTTGCAGCCAACAGCTCATTTGACCCATGAAGAAGATAACCGAATTTCTCACACCACAGAGGAAAAAACCAGAAGCTAAAGTCATCCAGCTACAGTTAAAAGGCTAACAAGGGAGGGCTGGTGCTGACAGAGGCAGGTGGAGGCCAGTCCCAGAGCTCCAGCCACGGGTCCCATGCCTCCCAGAGTGGAATATCTCTAATCCTTTCTCCCCTGTAGATTTTGCTCCTTTCATTCTGGGGTCAAGAAATGGAGTGCGTCTCTTTTTAATCTTCAGGTTCAGCCTTAAGAAATGGGTACCCAGGGGCCCGGCAGGATGGCTCAGTGGTCTAACGCACCTGCTTAGGAAAGCTTGGGCGGCTGCAGGGACCGAGATTTGATCCCCGACACCACATGCTGCACCAACCCTGCCCTCATGACAGGCTGAGCCGGCCATAAAAAGAAATAAGTAAACAAACAAAAGTTCTGAAACAAAAAATAAATAAAAAAAATTTATTTAAAAAAAAAATGGGTACCCACTCCGAGGTATGTGGCCCTTCTATTATGATTAGACCACAATCTCATCCAGGCAGGTACTGCCGTTGTGCTGGGCCAAGTCCTGTGCCTTTACATCCGTGGTAGAGTGGATCATGCTTTCTGGTTGCTGCTAGCTGTATTTGTGTTGGAGAAAAGAAGCTTAGGGAAACTGAGTGCTCCGTGTGACAAGTTGAACTTTGAGACCAAGCTGCGCACTTTCTTCTCCTGAGGTACATTCGTCCTTGCTTGCCAGAGGATGAGACAGTGGGAATTGGTGGTGGCTGAGATAATGGTCTGTGCCAGAAGCCTTCTGTTTTCCAGCCCAAGCAGGAGACCCCAGCTAGCAAGGCACCGCATGAATTTTAGAGATGTTGGTCCAATTAACTTCTGCAGTGTCAGAGCATGGCCCTGTCTCTGACGTCTTCTCCTCCCCATATTTTCGGTTGCTCCCACGTGTTCGACAGCAAAGGGATGAGGTGTTGACTTAGCATGATTAGCTCAGGGTTTTGCTGCGAATTTTTTTTTTTCAGTACATGTTTTGCTCATTATTTGGAAATGAGCACTCAAGGAGAGATCTTGCAATTTCTTGTGCGGTTTGCCTCATTATGACTGTAGAATTCGAATTTGGGAACAGCACGTAAGCTTGGGTTATTTTTACCCATGATTGAAGTTTAGTCTTGTGGGTACATAGTTCATCCTCCTAGAATGTTTTAGGCTGTAAAAGCAATGAGGCTAAAGTTGCCCAGGGCCCCACCTCCAGATTCTGTCCTTGGTGAACTATACGAACATGAGGGCGAGAGCTAGGCCTTCCCACCCGGCACTCAGGACTCAGCAGGGTCCTGGCCTTGGGAGGCGCTCCTGCGCTGTGCAGGTGAAAATGTATTTTGATTTGATGAGGGAGGGGAGTGTCAAAGAAATGGAGGGTCAAGCTACTCTGTAGATAAATAACTGTCATTAGCCTGATATTCACGAGGGCTTTGTCCTACATGCTTGTGGTCTGAAAACATTATACAAGAGGCAAAATATTGCATTTATGAGGAGTATGCCTACTGTTAGGTATCACATACGAAATTAAAACCAAATCAATGGAAAAAACCTACCGTATATTAATATAAAACATGTTTTTGTAAAAAGGATATAGTTCCAAAATATATGAATAATGTAATGAGAAGACTGATTTTAAATATATATATATATATATATATATATATATATATATATAATTTATTTATTTATATTATGGCTGGCTCATCCTGCCTGGGTTTGGGGCAGGTGCAGCATATGCTGCCGGGGATGGAACTGCGGTCCCTGCCTAAGCTTTCCTAAGCAGGCACTTTAGACCACTGAGCTATCTCACCAGCCCCGAAGACTGAAGCTTTTTAAAGAAACAGTTTTGCAAGTCTATGATATATAAGTTACCAGAAAGCAGCTGCGTTCTTATGCCTGCTTTAGTAGCCCATCTCTTGTTGCATGCACTTTTCATGGAATGAAAAAAAAAAAATCTAATCTTCACAGATATAGTTGGAAAATAAAGTACATTTTACTGGACTTTTCAAGTAATTGTGAATGCCTTTCTTTCCTAATATACCAGAGCTTTACAAATTCTAATTTTTAATTAATCTGAATAAAGAATCTTCAACTTTATCCATGAATATTTTTCACATTGCTATGTGTCTACAGTGACTTCTGTCACTTTAGATGGGGCTTTCACTACCTATGTGCACTTTGGTCGCATCACGTCATTTGCTGAGGAATTAATTACTGATTTACCAGTGGCTCACATCTGCCAAGTGCTGGTCCTCTTCATCACAGATCGGACACACTTGCTAATATCTGGGGACGCTTTAGGTATTGGAATGCTGTTCAGCTCTGGGGAGTGGAGGACAGTTTTCAAGCTATATTCTCAAATATTATATCTCTATCTATAGAGATAGAGACAGATAGATAGAATAATAAAAATAATGGCATAGAATTTCAAAACACAATAATAGAACATTAACAACAGCTAACTTACTGCATGGCATTACCTTTGAAATATTTGCTTAGGTTACAAGTTTCTGGCATGAAAAATTCATATAAATAGAAACTGTCCAAACTTTTGATTTACATGTTCTAATTTTATCATCAATAACAAATATCTATTTTGTTTTTTCCTTTTCTTTGCATCGCATTAGAGGCCCATAGTTACACAATTCCAAACAATGTTGGTAGGGACCTCTTTAAAAGAGCTGGTTATTCAGAGAAAAATGACGTCTCATGACAAGAGTGGCCTTTCCTGTCACGGCTCCATCTCCTCAGTGGTTTTCTGGAGGTCCCCATCCCATTCCTTTCCGTACCCTCCCTTCATCACACAGAATGTTGAAATGACATTGAAAGTTTAGGCAACCGCAGGGATCGTGATTCGATCCTGGGCACCACAAGCTATACCAGCCCCACCCCCAGGGCAGGCTGAGCCAACTGTAAAAAAATAAATAAAATAAAATAAAATAAAATAAAATAAAGTAAAATAAAAGACTTTAAAAGATTCGTGGCTTTGAAGTTTTAACTAATTTTCCCAGTTTACCAGGACATTCTCCAGTGAAACAGTGTACTGCTTGCTGTGCTTGCGAGGTAGGAGAAGTAAGGCGCCTCCCGCACGCAGCCGGGCCCTTTCTTGATTCACGCTGTTGCTCTCCAGAACTTACCCACTGGTATTTCCATTGCCCCATCAGCTGTGAAGGTGAATGCTGGCTTAGTGCATGGTAACTGGATGCACCTTGCCAGCCTTCTGAGAGAGTCCCGAGGAACACATGCTTGGGTGTGTGTGCTGAAGAGGGTTAGGGTTGTCACGCCTAGGGAATCCATTGTTCCTGTGCCTGAAAAGTTCCTTGGTATATGTTTCTAAAAGCAGGATTTCTTTCAGCATTAAAATAAGTAATTTATTTAGATTGGTTCATTAACAGCTTGGAAAAATTAAATTCTCATACGGAGAGGATAATTTGTTTTTAATTTTCAAACAAATTAAGTACGATAATACTTAATGATGAATTTCTTAATAGTAATCACGTTCATCATTATAGCTAGGTGTGCACCCTTATGAGAAAATATAGCTTGAGCAGGTGACATACTTTTCCACTGTCACAGCATTAATCATTTCTCTGCTTTGAGAGTTCTCAGTTTTTATGCTACTGTAGCTCAATTTCACACAGTAAGTGTGGGCAGAAATACCATCAGGTGTGGATATGTTTGCGTCTCAAATTACTGAGTTCACATATAGCCTGTTCTGCACAGAGGTATTACATGTTTATTTCTTTGGTTGATAGTCAATTGAAAACAAATAATACATTGAGGGAAACATAAAATCATTGTTTATAGCCTGGCAGCAGAGATTACATTATAGAAATGGTTTGAACATTTTGTACTTTTTCCCCTTTTTATTTGTGTGTTTTTTTTTTTTTTTCTTGTTTCAGAACTTTTGTTTGTTTGTTTGTTTATTCTATTTTTATGGCTGGCTCAGCCTGCCCTGAGGGCAGGGCTGGCACAGCATGTGGTGCCGGGGATTGAACCCTGGTCCCTGCAGCCGCCCAAGCTTTCCTAAGCAGGTGCTTTAGACCACTGAGCCATCCTGCCAGGCCCTTTATTTGTGTTTTGATTTTGGGAAAAAATTAAATTATAAGGTCCAGTCATAAAAGAAGTGTGCTTGTGACAATATTCATGGTGAGTGTTTTCCTGTTCATGTTTTGCACATGTGCTAGCAGTAATTCTATACATTGATGTCAAACACCAGGAGTGACCAAAATGATCCATTCTAGTCTAGTAGTATACAAAATCAAGGTATTAATAAGTTGCTTTTATTAAGCACAGTGGTCCATGCCTACAATTCCAGCACATAGGAGGCTAAAGGAGGAATATTGAAAATTCCAGTCCACCCTGGGCACCTTGGTGAGATTCTGCCTCAACACATAAAGCCCTACACAAACTAGACTCTGTTTTAAATAATGCAAAGTGGGGGCTGGGAAGATAGCTCCATGGCACAAGTGCCTGCCTGGCAAGTGCAAGGTCATGAGTTTGAACCCCAGTCCCGCAAAAAAGCAAACAAACAAAAAAAATAAATAAATAAATAAATAATGCAAAGTGATATAGACAAGAATATAACAGAGTACATTTTATTTTATTTTATTTTTTATTTTATTTTATTTTATTTATTTTTTTTTGAGACAGGGTCTCACTGTGCAGTTCAGACTGGCTTTGAGCTCACTTTTTTAGCCCAGGCTGGTCTCGAACTCACAACGATCCTCCTGCCTCAGCCTCCCAAGTGCTGGGATTACAGGCATGAGCCACCACGCCCGGCAACAGAGTACATTTTAAATGAGCCTTTATTATTAGCTGTGTTTACAAAATAGAAGTCTTTGGGGCTGTTCTATATATGTATGTATTAATATTTAATGATCATTTCTATAACATTTCAAATACATTAATGGAACTGAATAAGACCGAAACACCTAGGAATCTGATGCGATCTTTGCTGGTGGAGAAGCAGACTACATTACTAGGGGCCTTGTCTTTCCTAATACTATTTGCACTTGGTTAGTAATTTCTTATCCTTTTTTTTTTTTGTCTTTTTGAAACAGGGTCTCCATGCGCAGTTCAGGCTGGGCTTGAGCTCACTTTGGTAGCACAGGATGGCCTCGAACTCACATTGATCCTCCTGTCTCAGCCTCCCCAAGTGTTGGGATTACAGGCGTGAGCCGCCACGCCCGGCTTATCCATGTTTTGTCTTCTGCACACAGAGCAGAATCTCTTTCATTTTGGAGCATCAGAGTTGGAATTGTAAAGAGCTGTGTGGATAAATGATATATTTTCAACAATTACTTAATCCTAATCTATGCCATGTTCTGTATAGAAGATGGAAGACTAAGAGGGGGGCAAGAGAAGATCCTTATAGTTTAACCGATGAGACTATGAGTGTGCGAATAGTATTGCAAAGTTTGTAATAAAGTAGGTACTGGGTCCTTTGTAGGAGTCCAGTTCTTTGTGCGCGCGCGTGTGTGTGTGTGTGTGTGTGTGTGTGTGTGTGTGTGTGTGTACACGTGTAAACCCTAGAAGGGCCTTGGCTGGACATTTGACCAATTGAAACTACATGAATCCAGTATTTTATTTTATTTTATTTTATTGTTATTATTATTATTATTATTTTCTTCTTTTTTTTTTTTTTTGTGGAGCCGGGGATTGAACTCAGGTCCTTGTGTTTGCCAAGCAAGTGCTTATTCTACTGAGCTATCTCCCCAGCCCCATTATTATTATTTTCTACAGGGCCTCACTGTGCAGCTCAATTCCTTAGTGATCCTCCTGTTTTCAGCCTCTCCAGTGCTGGGGTTACAGGCGTGCACCACCATGCCTAGACTCAGTCACCAGCTCAGCGTGCCCAGGGGTAGGTCCCATATGGCATGCGGTGCCAGAGATCGAACCCAGTCCCTGCACCTGCCTAAGCAGGCGATTATTCTGCTGAGCTATCCTGCTAGCCCCAAAGCTGCATGAATTCTGATGGCTGAATGGCAGTGCTTCAGTTTCGCTGTAGAACCAGCATTATAGAAATTAGTAGCTCTCCATGCAACGTGGAGGAATGTGTGAATAGGTTCAGCACCAATTGTATGGCATGAATATACTCTAGCACGATAGTCACCTGTCTGTGACATGGTAGAGCAAGTCGCCAGAAACCCCTCCAAGGCGTGGTGACTGGCCGTGTCAACAGAACATTTGTGTGTGCCACAAGGTAAAGGATGTTTCAGAGTACTGGAAGATTCTCTTCTACTTATATGGAAACACTTCCTCTATATAAAAAGCGAACTTTGCTTTTGTGCTGTACTAGACACTTCTCTTCAAGGGGCCTGGTCTTGAGCCTACACTGGAAAATGGCCAAGGTTAAGCTCTCATAAGAGGTTAATCCTGGTTCAAATCTCACCGCTAATTCATGGTTGGGTTGCTGGGTCAGTTCTGTACCATTTCTACCCTTACTTACTTCCATTGTAAATTAGAGGTAAAAATAGCAGAGTCGAGCCAGGAGTGGTGGCTCATGCCTGTAATCCCAGCACTCGGGAGGCTGGGGCAGGAGGATTGGTGCGAGTTTGAGACCAGCCTGGGCTACAAAAGTGAGCCCAAGGCCAGCCTCAACTGCATAGCGAGACCTTGTCTCAAAAAAAAAAAAAAAAAAAAAAAAGCAGAGTCCTAGGGTTTCTGTATCTAAGGAGGCAATCTATGTAAACTGCCTGGCATAGGGGGGGCGTTTGCTGTGTACTGGCTATCATTGTCTCTTAAAGTAATATAATAAACTCTGTAATAGTTACTCCTCTCAAAATAATCCAAATTGTGTGTGTGTGTGTGTGTGTGTGTGTGTGTGTGTGTGTGTGTGTGCGTGTGTGCATTTTATAGATCCAGGGAAAACCTCAGCATTCTTGGATAGCTCTTGTCTACAGCTAAGAGCATGACCTTTCTTGTTCACTTCAAGCACTGCCGATCTTGGTTCTGATTTCAATGGTGATGCCATCCTTTTTATGTTACAGTGGGAAAGAGAACATTTTTTTAGCATGAGCAAGACACTGTGCTAAGTAGAGCTAAGAAACATGAATCTGAAATTATTCTTGTTCTTACGAAGCTTACACTTTACCATAATAAACAAGGTAAACATTTAAGAAGTAGTTGCAGTAGAATATATAGCTGTGTTTTAAAAAAGGACAGGTATCACTTTGCTTTGTCTGACATCGGCATTAAATATTCCAAAGGGTACAAAAACCCCCTAAGATTGTAGTTGGTAGAAAAGGCCTTTGTTAAAAAGCTGTTTTGAGCATTTTCCCTGCTATTTTCCTCAGTTTTATTTGCAAGCTGGAGCAGGTATTACAGATAAAGTGTTCTGGTGGGAACGGTAGCCCAGGGCGCTTGAAGCATTGCTAATTTCGAACCTTGTAATTTAGTTAAATTGAAACATAACTGCATTTAGATGAATGGGCTGCTAGTTTTCCTTCCCAGTGCAAACATGCCAACCTGTCATTACTTAGTGTCTGTGCTGCGGCTTCGGAGCTATTCAGAGCTGCTCCTTTACACTTAATTGACGTGGCACAGAGTTGTGGATTTTTTTTTTTTTTTTTCTTTTTGGACAAAAGGATTTAAATAAACCCCGGATGCTGTCTGCCATGTTCTGTCTGTATCCGTTCCCGTGCAGAGGGTAGAGGGCATGAGTCCAGGTGCGGCAGATTCCTGTACAGGGTCCTTGGCTGGGCTTTCAGGAGCCTGGGAGCGAATCAGTGACACAGTGGGTCTGATCACAGATACAGTTTATCTTCATTCGGGATCCATGGCTTCTATTAAATTTAATTACCTCCCCGGTGGCTTCTATTAAATTTAATTAATTTCCCCTGAAGCTGGCACGGTAGAGGCGCTGGCGCTAAGTGAAGGTGGTTGCTAATTGAGGGAGTCTTCTAAGGCGGCCTTGCCTTTCCTCCCACATAACCCGAAATCGCATACGCATCCACGCAGACAGCTTAGAACACGGGTAAGGTGGTGCAGTTTGTCTTCCTAGGTGATTTTACTTAGAGAACCCTGTAGGTGCTTCTTCTCTCGTTCTTGTTCTGTTCCTTTTCTTTACTTTTCTCCTTCCCTTCCTTCTTTACGTCTTATCCCTTAGTTGGCCTGTCTTTTGGTGAGAGACCAGTGTACAATTCTACAGACCAAAAAAAAAAAAAAACAAAAACAAAAACAAAACAAAACAAAAAAAACCCCAATGTGAAATGTGAACCAAGACAAGGGGGAACCTTCTAGGCCAATCTCCTTGGGAAGGCTCCTGGCAGCTGTCAGAAGGTTAATTATTGCTCAGTTTCAGAAACACAGACATGAAGAAAACACTCAAACTGGTGGACAGGAAGCTCACAGCTCCATCCTGCACTCACTGGATGAGAAAAACTTTCCAATTAAGATTGACCATTGTATTATTAATAGGGCTAATTTTATTTGCACTGAACTCCCATCCTGGTACTAGAAGTGTCGGTATACAAGCCTAAGACCAAAAGTAAAGCTTAAATAACAATCAAGATGTATCATCCATGCATGCCGGTGGCCGTTCCTTTGTTTCTCAGACTTGGTGGGGTGTTAGGGGAAGCACTGTATGCTGGAACTAAGTGTGCGTGTATTTATTGCAGAATTATTCTCAGCCTCTGAAATCGTAACAGAAATGAACTCATTGGTTGAACTTTTTTTTTTTTTTTTTTTTTGGTACCAAGGATGGAACTCAGGACCTTGTACTTGCCAGGTGAGGTATCTCCCTGGCCAGAAGCATTGCTTTGTATCCCAAACTGTGTATATGTCTTATATGCATACGACTTCCTCCATTAATATAGATATACATATTATATACTGTCCTTTAATATTATATTTATGTCTGTATAATATATGCAGATTAGTTACTTCATAATCTAATGAGATAATTTTTGCACATGAGATGGAAGACTCTAGTTCTTGGCCCACAATAAGTTTACACCTTTTTAAGTAGTAGTGTATGAAATATTCATACCTGTATAATATATGACTCCTAAGGAAGTTTGGGGTCATTTTGGATGGAAGACAATCATTTGACATTCAGCTTTATAAAAAGCTACTTTGTAAGTTTAATTATCTCTTTTTTTCTTTCCTCTTACTCTCTGGATATTCCTAAAAGTTTTAAGTTTATCTCACACTGCAAATCTGACGTCTCTTACTTAAGCATTAAATTTTAATTTGGCATACATGGCAGTTGATAGTAGGTAGTCCCATCTCTTTCATCGTACACCTTTTCCTTGATATGTGGTGTAATTGTGTAGCACTAAAACTAAAACTCACCTGAAACTCACTCCAGCCTCCTAAGTGTTGACTCCAGTCCTGCCTTCTCTCTCAAGCTTGTTAAAAGCAAGCCTGGATGACAGTCAAGGTGGTAAATAAGAGAGTACATTCAGGAGCTGCGGTGACAGAGGCCCAGGATCCTTGGCGCACAGCTGGGCTCTGTAGTTCCACTACCTGGGCCTTGTGGGGGCAGGGCTTGGAGGGGCCTGTGGAGTCTGGCAGAGAGCTCATCCGGGTCACGCCCCGGGACTTTCCCTGCTTCTGGATCACTCATTTCCTGTTCCTCTGGGCCTTCTCCATCACAGTAGAAAGAATGGGCACTTGGCGAATCAATGCCCGCTTCGTCTAGCCCTCCTAGGCCAACTTGCATATTTCTATCCTCTCCTTTAGGCTTCTGCTTCATGAATTAAGCTCCACTTAGAGCCTCTGGGCTCTTTATTGTATTTCATATATATATATATATATATATATATTACTTGCTCATTTGGTACAGAGTCTTTCTACACACACCTCAGACTCATAGTGATCCTCCTGTCTCAGCCTCCCCAGTGCTGGGGTTACAGGCATGGTCCGCTGTGCCTTATTTCAGTGGGCAACACAGCATTCCCAGAGCTCTGGGGCCAGCATGGCATGCAGTACTGGGGATCGAACCTGGGTTATCGCACTTGCCAGGCAGGCATTTAGATTGCTGAGCTATGTCCACCCCCCCCCCTTTTTTAAAAACCATACTTCAACCCATCCAGGGCCAGCCAATAGCTCAACAGATTAGAGTGCCTGTAAGCCATGGTCCAATCACCAGGCTTGCTGGGCTGGCCCTGGCCCCAGGGCCCACTGGGATGGCAATTGAGACTGGGCGTGGGGGCATGAGGCTGTGATCCCAGCTTCTGAGAGGCTGTAAACAGGTGGATTACTGTGAATGTGATCTAGTAGTGAGATCCTGAACACCCTGTAGACCAGCGGTTCTCAACCTGTGGGTCGCCACTGCAGTGGGGGTTGAACGACAAAAACACAGGGGCCGCCTAAAGCCATTCTGAATCATAACTGTAGCAAAATTACAGTTTTGACGTAGTCACCAAAATTATTTCTTTGGTTTGGGGTCGCCGCAACATGAGGAACTGTATTGTGGGGTCACGGCATTAGAAAGGTTGAGAACCACTGCTGTAGACCCTTCCTTAAAATACAAAAAAGAACAACAACAAGAAACTCCAACCTAGTCTTAACACTTTAGTGTTAAGACTACTAGGGCATGTAGTCTATTATAATATTTGTCCCCTTATCTCCTTACCATACCCCAACTGTGACAAAAGTTCTGATAAAGCTATCCAATGTATATTCACTCTTCACTCATGGGTACAGAACCTAAATTCCTTCTGAACATGCTTAGGCTTTTCTTACTCATGAGGTTGCAGATCATTCCTTAACTGACACCGCTTTGGTGCCCTGGCCGTATGAGTTAGACCCATGAAGATGCGAGAGTCAGCCAAATGGTGGATTAAACCCTTCTCTTAACCCTTAATGTGTGCTTGGCTGTGTTTAGTTGTTCTCTCAGAACAGAGTAGAGATGGCCCTACATCTTCTGCACAATTTTAGTTTGAAGGTAGGGTTGCGCTATACAAAGATGTACTCCTACTCTCTGGAATCTCACCACGTGTGGGAGGAACGAGGTAGGTAGTTGGTCAGTACAAACCATCGGGGTGATTTGAGGGCATTGTTGGCCGGTGCCCCTCCCCAGGAGGCACTGAAGTGAGCTGTGTGGTTGTGGGTGCGAGGGCTACAGATTTCTTTCAAAGCTGCTTCTGGTAACCTACAAATAAATGCATATGTAGTGGTTATCATTTATCTGGGGCGATTGCGAATCTGAGGAGGTAGGTGGGATGCGGAACTCCGTATCTGTTACAGACACTGATTCCAGTAACGTTGCAGGAAAGGGAGAGACCGAGGATTATGCATTGAGAGGAGGCTCAGAAGGAGCAGGCCATAGGGAGAGAGCCTGAGTGGACGGGTGACCATGCTGGTGGGGCCAGGCTCAGAAGAGATCTCAGCAGGAAGTTCCCCTGGCCTTGTGTTGTTTTCTCATTGCATAACCTGGGGTAATTAAGCTTTAACAGATTGGGCTCTGTTCAGAACCACAGGGAATATTAGGGCACATTTTGAGGACATGCGTTCATTTGTACCTGTCTTCTCTCATATTTATTCAAATGTGGATTCTGTTCCTGCCACCTGACCTAGATGAGGCCTTTTGTCTCTCCGTGCTTAGAGGTTGGAGTTGATGAATACTCCATGATGCCTGTTTTCAGAAGTGGGTCCTTTTGTCATCACTGGCTGTTGGTGGCTGCTGTGTCCTCTTAGAACTACTGCTGGAGGCCTTCTTTCTGGGTAGCTTCTCTGTGGGATGATAGTACGGGCAATTGGGTTTTTGCTAATTTTTTTCTTACTGCTCTAATAGTGAATAAAAGTAACTGTCTAGCTTTCTTGTGTAACTACTCTGTACCTATCAGCTTAAATGGCTTACTTTGTCATGGCTTCTTAGGAGATCAATTGCAGTGAATCTGGCCTTTTAATCTTTTTTGGGAGAACTGACTGTTACACCTTTGTTATTTTTATGAAAGATAGAACTGTCTGGCTCCCAGGTTCCTACAAATTAACCTTTTCCTAGGCTGTCTAGCAGACAGACAGGAACACGAGTTGAATGTAAGTGTCAGGAGCTGACCTTTG
This sequence comes from Myocastor coypus, assembly GCA_004027025.1. Classification (NCBI taxonomy): domain Eukaryota; kingdom Metazoa; phylum Chordata; class Mammalia; order Rodentia; family Myocastoridae; genus Myocastor; species Myocastor coypus. The sequence continues at coordinate 22,544 of PVJA010011686.1, read as the reverse complement.
ATAGGGGAACCCTGCAAGTGGCCCTGGTTCTAGCTGACACAGAAACAAATGCTGTTTGTCAATCGGCTTAGTTTTCTACCGATGGATTTTCTTTTTTTTTGAGTGAGCATTTCAAAAACCCAGGCCAGGCTGGCCTCGGTTTCTGGTAATTACTTTTGCCCACTAATATGTTCTCTCTGCACTGCCTAAAGTTTTCATTTCACATTTTCGTGTTGTCAGAAATAGCACCACTTAATGACTAATTTGGTTGATTAAATCGCTGTTTAAAAAATCAAATGCTTTTCACAGCTTTAAGTGGCTGCCCACATTTCCCACCATGGAGAGAAGAAGAAATTACTTACAGAAAAGCAAGTTCAAGCCTTTCAAAGGAAGAAGATGCTTAATTACCCTGTGCAAATTCAAATGACAGAGAAATATCATTCCTTCTCTCCCAATATCATTTTGGCAGGTATCAAGAAATTTGACAAGAAAATTTGTTAGCGAAGGTTTGGGGAACTGGCATTCTTACATCCTGCTCTTTGCTGTGTGAGTTGGAACACATGTTACAGAGTGTAACTTAGAAACATCCCTAAAGTATACCTGGGGATATCCAATAACACTGCTCTGGGAATTTATTCAAGATGTCTTCGTACAGAGTATTCATTGCATTATGATTTTTAATAGCCTAAAATTGAAAGGCAACTCCATGTCTATCAATGGGAAGAGTTGTTCTCTGTTCATCAAGTGGCATAAACTCTGCAGCTACAGAATATTTAGAACGATGAGGCAGGTTTATATGTCCTCATGGAGTAAGGTCAAGATCATTTTAGGAAAGTTTTTCAAGACAGGGGTCTGGCAAGACATATATTGTGCTACCTCCTATTAAATAAGAGGAGAAAAAAAGTATTTTTCTGCTTTGTGTTTATATACCTACACAGGGAAATGTAGGAAGGCTATACAGAGGACTAATAGCAGCTTGTCATCTGCAAAGGGGAGAATGTCCACTACAGTGCATTTTAATTTGGAAACCTCCAAGTGTATTATCCCCTAAAAAAACTGACAAGTTTCGCCATAGGACTGGCGAGATAGCTCAGCAGACTAAGCACCTGCTTAGGCAAGTGCAGGGACTGAGGTTCCATCCTGGCTACCACATGCAGTGTGGTCCCCACTCCCTGGTGCACTGAGCTGGTGACCCAGTCTGGGCATGGTGGTGCATGGCTGTGATCCCAGCGCTATGGAGGCCAAAAAGAGGAGGATCACTATGAGTCTGATCTGTGTAGTGAGACGCTGTACCAAATACATAAATGAAAATAAAATAAAAAATACAGTAAAATAAAAAAATCTTGTTATACTATACAGTGGGCTCCTTGAGGGTGTTGCTTTGTAAACAGTCATCTGCAGTAGGGGAAAGGAGTTTCCCTGGGGAGGATGGGGGACTTGGGCAATTGGAGACAAGACTGCGCTTCCAGGAGGCAGGGTTTCCCTCCTGTATGCACTGAGGACCAATTCCTATGCCGTGGGGGACAGGAAACTACGTAATAGCAGCTTTGCCATAGAGCAGAGGTGAAAAGATACCAGCAGCTAGCTTAAACTACTTTGAAATTCTGCCTATCCTGGCTGTGTCTGGATGTGCCCCCAAGCCTCGCATGATCGCAGGTGGGCTTTTTCAGAGGTGGTTGGGTCTGGTGTGTGTGAGGCTGGGATCGATTCCTGGTGCAGCGCTAGGATCCAGCACTGGGATTAAGGCTGTGAGTGCTACCTGCCTTGGGTAGCCTGGGTAAGACAAAAGGGGCTGAAAGGACCCTTGATGCTCTACTGCTTCCTGCGTGCCACAGAGTTTCTCCTCTACTAGGCCCCTCTGCCACACCAGTGGCCTTGGAGCCAGGTGACCATGAACTGAAACCCTGCAAACCAAGAGCCAAATGACCCTTTTCGCCTTTAACTTTGGTTGCTGGCTTTTTTGTCTTGACAGTAAGCAGAGTAAGACAGCCTACAACCAGCCAACCCTAAAGAAAACAAAAGATGGGATGCCTTATTTTTCCCTAACCATTTTTTTCAGCTTTTTGTGTGGGTGAGAATTTAAATTAGAATTCAACTGAGAAACTAATACTTTGACTTCTCTTATGATCAAGGCATCTTACAAGGCAAATATATCTAATCACCTACTCTGAGACACTTCCTAATGTTTAGAAGTCTGTGACTGTTTGCAGCTGCCTTTTAACTTTCAGCAAACTAATTTTTAAACTTTGGAATTAGGCATCGCGTTTAATCATTGAAGGGTCATGGACCCTGTCATTCCTGATATTTGTGGGTTTTACTCTGTGGCATTTGGCCCGTTTTGCTGGTACTTTCTCTTTGTCCTACAGCATAGCAGTAGATTGTGGATTTCTGACATCAAAACAGAAATTGTGAATAATACATCCTGAAGGAGATTCTATTATTATAAATCTGCTGTAATTCTTTCATGGTGAATTAGTCTAATGTACAAAACATGGTGATCCTTCAAATGCCCTAATAAAAATTAAAAACAGAACACATGATAAGAAAAAGTTACACTGTTGTGAACAGTTTTACATTTCCTTAATTAATTCACTTCAAAATACAGAGACACTTTCTAGATTGCTGGCGTAGCCACGCATCTGCCTTTATTGCATATTGCAATCATTCTCAGATAGATACCGATGTTATCTACAAAGGTCAAGGCAGCCCCATCTCCCAGTTTCACAGTAAATCACTATGAAGCAGGAGGACAAGAAGAAAGCACCTAATTGTTCATCCACTTTGTGCTAAATATCCAGTTTTCACTTAGGAACAAATGCTAACTACTGATTAGCAGTAGGACCTCAAGCTTTCCCCCTGGGCTTTAGGAGTCGCCCTTTGATGACTGCCAAGTGTTCATGAGCGCATCCCAGCGGGCCCTTAGCATGGGAAACTCAGCGCTTGTATTGGAAGGAGCTCGAGTTCGAAGTTTTGGGAGGAATATGGAGCCTGTCCATGGTAATTAGTTGGCCTTGCTGAGGTTATTTCTTTTCTCTCGACTTCCGTGGGAAACCTTCGGTGCTGGGCGGGCAGTAGTGGTGTGCCCTGTGTCCCAGGACGCTAGGAGCTCTGCGCATACTTGGCATTGGTTGAATGGCTGAGCCGTAAAGGCTTAGACCTGGTGGTGAAGCTCTTGGGTCTTCGGTGCTAGCGAATGGCCAGCTCCGGTGCGCTTGCTCTAGGCTCACCACCACCCTGAATTGTGTTGCTAGGACTGGCCAGCGTGCTCAGGGACTCTGCTTGAGCCTGAACTCTGTCGTCTGTTTGCTTTTTGCAACCTAATTTGGCATCTGGAGGAGGCCCGGCTCACAGTTCTTAGGTCTTCATGAGATGCTACTGCCAGCACTGGCGTAACCACCTTTGATTTGATCCCTCCATCAAAAGAGACATGAAAGTCGCGCAAGAAGGGAGCTGGCAGGGGCTGAACGGAAGAAGAGGTGAGTGCGGCTGGCCGCTGCCCTCCTCCGGGCCCTGCCTGTGGCAGAGCCAGCTGATCCCTTAAGCCCAGCTTGTACGTGGCAGGCCCGGCAGTGAGGAATCGCGTTCTCCCACAGAAATGCCTGCTGACAGTGGAATCTCAGAGGAGGAACTTGGAGTCCAAGAGTCCTCGTGGTGTGGGGTGCTCATGGGTATCCAGGACATCGGGTCGCACGGGCAGGCAGGATTGGCATGGGCTCCGGAGCAGCTGGACACTCGAGCATTTCTTCAGTCATGCGTAGAGCAACAAATGCAGGTCGCCCTGCACAGACTTCTGCTTCCGACCTTCTGTGATAGCCAGGGCGCTGACCCAGCATGCACACTGCTTCGCACCCAGCCCCTGCTAGGAGCAGTCCCACTTTCTGTAGAAGTGAGGCACTTCCCATTTTATTCGCCCTCCTCACTGCCCTGGTCCTCTGGCTGCACTGGGGTGTGTACGCACTCTGGCTCCGTAGCTCCAGCAGTCCGCTTCCCGCTCACTTGACGTCTAGGCTCTTTCTTTTCAACTCCACCTCTGTGCTACCCTCTTTCAAGTTTATTGTCCAAAACTGTGAGCAGAATAATGGCAAAGCCTCCTGGAGCCTACCTGTTGTGTGAAATAATTGTGTTTTCCGGTGAGAACAATGGCTTCCAAAAACTAATGGTTTTATGTGCGTGACACATAAAGCCAAGTATGGGTGCTATGTGGCAAAGCACACGTCTGCACCTTGCTCAGCTCACGTTCACTGAAGCTTCATGCTTGTTAGGGTTTGCGCCTCGGTGTCCTGCCAAAGCACCATGCTGTCATAGGGCCGCTTCTGGAGTTCATGACTGATTACTGTGGGTATAGGTGCTGCACCTGCCCTGGGCAGAAAATTTGCATTACAATGTGAGGAAGGGATCCAGGCTAGCTAGCTGCCTGAGCTACTGCCACTGTCTTTGCTCTTTGCCCTTTGCTGCCACCATGAACTGCTGCTCTCTGCCATGGAGCCAGCTGAGTATGGACTGAAACTTCCACTGACTAAGAGCTCAATAAACCTTCCCTTCCTTAACGTTGGGTATCAGGCGTTTTGTCCCAGCAATGAGGGAAGAGTAACTGAAATTGTGTTCATTGAGCAGCTATTTCTGTTTCCTTTCCTAGATCTTGGAAACCACGGCGTTGTTTTGTGTGTCTTTAGGTTTGACTATTGCAGACAATAAGGCTTAGGATCGTGCCAGGCCTAGAAAGGCAAGTACAGGGAATCCTGTATTCTATGCCTTTGCTTTCTTTTATATAAGAAGCGAAAATACAATAAAAGCAATGCACACAGAATTCTCAGCATATCATTTCACGTGGAAAACATCAGTGACTGGGGACTTCTTATTTAGCTGCCAGCATACGTATTCATTCAGGTGCCATATATAATCCCAGTTGAAGAAATTAGTGTCAGTACACACTCTGCAGGTAGAAGTTGTTTTAGAGGGAGTGGGTTCGCAACACGTTTTACAGTGAGTGCAAGTGTTGAAAGGTGTGTTTAGAAACTTTGTGTGTCTAAATATTCCTCCTCCACAAAATTCTGAAAAAAAATTTTTAAGCCTCATAAGGTAAGTGATATTTTATAGGGTTCTTCTAATGTACTGTTTCACTGTTACTTCACTTTAGCATTTTAATTGCATACATTGGTCCTTCACTGGTTTATCATTTTCCAGTTTTGATACAGAACACTTAAACTGTATTTAAAAACTGACTAGAAAGCCTTCCCATCTTCGCAAGCTATCATGGGAATTTCATCATTGCTTATAAAAGAAGCTTTCAAAATGTGTTGTGTGAGAGGCTCAAAAGGTAACTTACAAGTTATCTCTGTGAATTATAAAAAGGGCATGATTTCCTTTTCTGTCTCTGCAACTTTGCTTTGATTCTCCAAATCTTCTAAGAGTTTAATTCCCATCTTTGTCTTCTGTTTTCTGTTTTTCTTTTCTTTTCTTTTTTTTTTTTTTCTTATCTTGACTGGAGAGCTTAGTTAATCAGGGTTCTCCTCTTATACTGCCTCTGGTTTGGAAGCCAGCATGTTTGTTTCTGCTCTTGTTTGCTTGAGAGCTCAGATTTTATTAGACCATTTTTGATAGCTAGAAAGCCTGCAGCTCGCTTTTATTGTAATTGCTGAGGTCTAAGATTTCTGAAAACGCGTGGGCGTGCCGAGGAAGCCCTGGTGTGTGCGCGCGCACGCACGCTCCTTCACTGCCCTGCTCGCCCTCCCGACCTCTGTTTCTCTCTGTGACTTGTCCTTTGAGAGTAGTGCTAATGGCTGTCACTCTGAGTCCTTCAAGTGACAAGCAAGAAGCCGCCCTAAAATTACCTTAAATCAAGAGAGAATCTGTCATTTCCCTCTTTCGTCAGATGCCCCTGTTGCTCTGTGACTCTTGGTCCTTCGCAGTGTCTACCTGGGTCACTACTAAGTTCAGATCTAAGCTATTGGCTGTGCCAAACAAATTTCACCAAGAGACAGAATGTTGTCTTTAACAAAGTAAAAGAACAAGTGCATCGCTATTAGCAATGTAAACTATCCCTGAAGCTGAGTCACTTCATCCTGAAAATGCCATCGATTTTAATTGTACTCAGTGGAAGATGCTGTCAGGATGTCTATTGTAGGCCAAGCTTTTGGAAATTTGAAGTCATGAAATTGTTTCAAACAATGGTAGTTTCTACTTCGGAGACTGTAACACAGGCTATTAGAAAAACTTTTTTTTTTTTTTTAATCTAAAAGTTAGCATATTAAGGAGACTTCTGTATGAAACATACACATTCTTTTCCAGAATTGAAATAACCATATTTATTCAAGTTTTTTTTTGGAGGGTCAGTGGAAGCGATTCTAATACTTCAAGTTTGAATTGCTGTGGGTTTGAAACCATCTAGCTATATTTATTGCATTACGTAAATGCCAGGCATGCTTGCAACAAAATGGGGAGCAAGTTCTAGGGCCGGCTGCTGTGGTTTGTAAATTAATGGAGCCTTCCGGAGGTCAAGCCCTCCGCTCAAGCCCATGTGGTGAGATCTGCCTGGCTACACTGTGATCTGCTCTCTAAAAGCCAAACAGGAAGATTCAGAAATGTCTCGTCAGGCTCCATCATGAGTTCTTCTGAGGTGAAGGGAAGTTAATTTGCCAAAGTCCCACGAGCCTTCTTGTCGACCCATGATGGGTTTGTTCTAAAGAAAAAGCTGTAATCCCAGTCTGTGCTCGGAGACAGAGGATGTGTAAAGTACTTTCTCCTGCCCCGGAGAAAGTATCTTTGCTTTGTTCCTCCCTGCTGTTGCCCACCCAGGTAGAGCTCATCGGCCACAGTTGGCTACTGGTGATTAGGATCAAGTGTTAACTTCTGATATCTCTAACTTGGGCTGATGGTCCAAAAAATTTAGCATCAAGATGTCCTTTTGTCTTTTTCATATTGTATTCTTTTTTATGCATTAGTATTTCCCAAGTGTCTGTTCATAGTGAAGAAGGCTAAAATTTACATATCAACTTTAAAAAAGACTATTTAAACTCTGGTTACAAAACAGAAGCCAGTCATATGAATATACTTAGATGCAGGAAAGAAAACATAATTTAAGCTCTATATTAATAGAAATTTATAATAAAAATGTAAAAGTTCAATTGGAGAAGGCACATTGACTTAGGTGCGAATGTGTGTGTGTGTGTGTATGTTAGTATTTGCACCTCTATACATGAGCACAACATACCTCTATGGTACATGTAAGGGTTGATGTTCTTCTCACACTTTATGATTGTGCTAAAAACATAACCAGGCAGGACAGCTAGCTGAGCAGATTAAAGCACTTGCTTGAGCAGATTCAGGGACCAGGGTTCGAACCCCAGCATGCCATGCTAGCCCCACCCCTGGGGCAATTAAGATTGGGCATGGTGGTGTATGCCTGTAATCCCAGCACTTGGGAAGCTGAAAATAGGAGGATCACCAAGCGTCCAATCTGTGTAGTAAGACCCTGTACCCTTGTACTAAATACTAAATACTAAATACATAAAACACAAAACAAAAACAAAACATAGATAACCAGACTCTTTATGAAAATACTAACACTGTGATAACCTTGAATCGAAGACCCCACAAAGGCTACATCTTTTTTTTTTTTTTTTTCTTCTGTCTTTTTGAGGCAGGGTCTAACGATGCAGTTCAGGCTGGCCTTGAGCTCACTTTGGTAGCCCAGGCTGGTCTCAAACTTGTACTGATCCTCCTGCCTCAGTTCCCCAAGTGTTGGGATTATGGGAGTGCTCCACCACGCCTGGCTCTACGTCTTAACTTGAACAGGGATCTTAGCATAGTTTTGTAAGGTGCAAACCAGGACTGTCAGCGTTAATGGTTGCTAATGTATCTAAATGGTTCTAGAACGTGTGTAAATCATGTTAAACTGTCAAGGTCCATTGCTGCATGGCTGTAAGTGGACGTTTTATAACAATAACCCTCGTGTGTTCAGCCCTCTTATCTCTTCACTTCTCTCAACTCCATTACTGCATTTGCAAATGCACTGAAGGTTCCCTTTGAGTTCTACATTGCAGTAGTGATTTTTAAGAGGTTTAATTTGTATCAGCTTTTTTCATTAGAAAATCTGAATTCTCTTTTGTATCTACCTCAGGGTTCATAGAATAACAAGTTACCACAATGTAGTTTTTGTGTAAATGAGGGAGAGTGTTTGTTTTTTAGAGACATTTGAAAAACTCCATTTTGAACATTCACAAACAGACTTCTTTGAACACAGTAGCCTTACAGGTGGTGAGCCGTGCTGGTGTGTGACAGTTTTAACAAACTGCATTATAAATCTGTGAAAAGCTATGTCTTAAACACATTTCTTTTTCTCTATTTTTCCCTCCCCTCTTTCTTTCATTTCTTCTACTTCCTTCCTTTTAAAATTATTTTATATTTTTTAAAGAGAATACAAAATAGTAATGAAAATTTAGAAATGATACAAAATTTCACTGAGCAAAATGGTATGAACTGGGCAGTATCTGATATACCGCGTAGTGTCATCCTCTGCTCGGCTGGTCCAGGGGAGGAGCAGTGAGTGCTGAATTCTTTCTGTCTTTTCTCTCCCGTCCTTCTTGTCTTCTTAATTTCCTTTTTTTTTTTTTTTCAAGTTTCAATTTTTTATTGTTTAAATTTAACAATGGTTATATGACATATTTTCATCATCAGATGAGTTTAGATTAATACATATAGGTATATAAGATTGATCAAACAATTAAACATTAACCCTTCTAAATCAGCACTACTTTTTTTTTTTCTTTTCCCCTTTCTTTTCTTTGAAAGTTGACATATTGCATATTGTCCTCACAATCGTTCTACAGAGTACAGTGTGTGGACATGACCCACCTCCGTATTGATGTTGTCTTCTTAATTTCTTATAACTTTTTTTCCTTCATTTTCCAATTTTACATGTAAATATATGGTTATCTGATCTACCTCGTGCCCATTTTTACATTATGGGTAAGAAAAAAAAAAAAAAAGAAAATACATAATTCCCTTTTTACTTTTTATAAAATATTTGAAGAGTAGAGAACAGTACCTTTGCCAAGAAACGTTGGCTTGCCATGATCTTAGGTCATCCTGACGCAGGAAGAAAAAACTGATCTGGGGTGGATAACCTCTTATAGGGGACATCCAAATGACAAAGGGAAAGCTGATCCCCAACCTGAAAAGTACCTGGGATGAGTTCATGTTCTGTAAAACCAAAGAATGAATTTTAGAAGCAAATGGAAATAACGAACAGAACATATTTATTGAGGGAAATAAAGCTCCTGTCTGAGAGAGGGACAAGAGGGGGGTCCTGAGTGGGTGTCCCTGGAAGCCGTCTCTTCCAGGGACTTTTATAGAGAAGACATGGGAACTCGATTAGGTGGGTGGGTATGAGGTGGGACAACCAATGAGATAACAAGCACCATTGCTCAGGTAAAACTGATTAAAATCGGGAACCAATGGGAAAGCAAGTCACGTAGCAAGTGGGCAAAAATACAGAGTAAAGTCTCTTCCTGTTGGGTGTGGGCTGGTGACTCTTTCTAGGCTCTCTCAAGGTGAGTGATACCTACTCAGAATATCATTCCCTGATGCCCATCCCTAGGGAAGCATGTGGTTGCTTTTGTTTACTCTTGTCTTGAGATCTGGCCCGCAGCAGAGGAGTGTCTGTCTCTAGTTGCAAAATCACCCTGTCTTCCACGTTGTCCTTGAGGGCCTGGCCCTATCTGACTGCCTATAGTATTTCTATATAATTCAGCTACCTGCAACAATCTTAATCATATCTCTCCCGGTTTTACCTTTGAAACCCTTTCATTGTTAGGTAACTGTGATTGTAGGGCATGCTCCTGTTGTGACAATTAATTGATCACGGTCTTCTTGGCATATCTGTGCGTAACTGACACTAAAGTCAGCCAACTGAGAGAAGCCCTGCCCACAGTGCTGTGCTCCTGGTACCAACCAGAAGGCTTGTAGGCTGGGTGGAGCAAAAAGGGAAAGAATGTCATGTGTGTTTCTTTAGGAATAGCTATATTCTCCTTTGTCACTTGGTCGTGGTACTCCTGTTTCTTCATCCTTTCAGCTCAGGCTGGGCCTGGGAGCCCTCCAGAGAGCTTAGGGCCTTTGCTTGTGGAGCAGACTTGTACCCTGATCGCTCTTGTTCTGTGGCTCTTACCTTCTTGAGTGGAGCAGCCGCTGTTTACTGTCTTCTCCAGGGCCTGAGTGGCTGCTGTGGATGCTGCCTCCAGCATTTTCTCTAGACTCTGCTCCTCTTGAGAAACCCAACCAATGTCCATGCTAAGTTCATTGTGGCACCCTTCTCTTCAAAGAAAGCTGATAATCCTTTGATGTTTCAGTTGAAAAGAAAAAAAAAAAAACAAAGCAAGCAAGGAGATACGGTAAAATACTTGACTGTTGGGTGGCTTAATGTGAGCATGTTTTGATCTTTTCCTGTATGCAAGGAAGATGATTGCTCCAACTGAGAGCGTTTCCCTTGAGCTGAGGTGTCCCCTGTATCATTTGTGGCATGTGTTAAGTGCTAAAGCATATTTTAAAAATTGACTTTTATTTTAACCATCTGGATAAGACAGTTGAGTTGCTGAGTTTGGAATCAGCTGTCTTTATTAAATAAGGCACTTTTCAGACAAGTACTAAAGAAACTTGACATTCTTTTAAAAATATTCTATGTATGATAGGTGCTTGTGTTTTAACTACCTGTTCAAAATGTATAGAATACTCAAGAAAACAACCACAATATAATGAAAAATCTTCACGCTTACATGGCAATTAAAATGCGAATCTTATGCTCAACAGAGCCTTAGGAAATATCTGTGTGTGGGAGGATGTGGTAGTAGTTGTGTGAGGAATACTTGCTCTTTCAGAAAAACACAAATATGTTCTTTTGTCCTCACTCTACCTTGGCATGCTGTAGTGCTGGCTCAGATCCTAGGCGCCCAGATCCAATGCTCCCCTTTTTCTGGCTTGGCCTTTCTCGTGTTTCTGTCATGACAAATTCTTGCTTATATAAAAGTCATCTCTTTGCAACTTTTTCTTTGTTATTTTCTTTCCCAAAGTTCTCCCCTCTCTCTCCCTCTCTCTCTCTCTCTCTCTCTCTC
>PVJA010011686.1:0-11360 GCA_004027025.1 Myocastor coypus | reverse complement strand
TCGCTCTTACTATTTTGGTCTGTGCCATATTTTCTGGTGAAGTTGACTGCCATGCTACATAAGCTCTTTGTTCTTTTTAACCATTCTACGATGGACAAAGGACATTTTAGTTACCTTTATCCTTGGTACTTAATATGCTCTGTGAACAAAATGGGCACTCAATAAATGTTTTTAATCAAAATCAATCACAATTCAAAAGAGGGTGACTTGGATGACAGAAGGTTAGCATGTATTGACTTCATAATATACTCTCATTTTATCCTTAGGAACTTTAATTCAGTGCTTTATAATCTTTCCAACAGGCTGGGGTGTAAAGAGGGGTACACCCGCAACCCCAGAGCGGGGGAGGCTGCTAATAGGAGGACTGCTACGAATCTGAGCTACGTAGAGAGATCCTGTACCAAATATGTCAAAAGATGGGGAGATCCTTTTGTCTTTCATGGATGAGGAAACTAGGAATTAAACGACCCAGAGCAAGGCAAGGCTCTATCCTAATCTGATTTGCTAAATTTATATTAACCTGCTTCTTGAGGTTGTGGATTTTTATACACTTGCTACATTTTATTTTTATTTCTGTAAGCAGTTATGAAAGTTGGTAGAGTCTACCATTTTAAGTCAACGTTTGAAATCTGTTTCTTCCCTTAAATTGCTCATATTATGTAAATAAACCTCTTTCAAATTAATTCATGTGTGTATTCTTGTGATTCCTATATACAATAACTCTTTCATTATAATCATGTGTAACTCTCTGACAGAGAGCCAGGGTTTGAAATCTGATCTTTTATGAATAAAACTTAGTACCTAAGAAGTGAATTAAATAGTCAGTCAACCCGTATCATTTAAGATGAGCTTCGCAGCACTGAGAGTTGTATGAATGTATAACTGATCATCCTGAAGGTTCCGAGCATATGTCTTGCTGGTCTATCGAGGCAGACATTAGCTGATGAGTAATGTACATCGAACTGAGGAGAGCGAACTCACATTCACAGTATCTTAGTTACTCTTCTCTCGTTGCTGGGACAAATACCCAACACTCAAAATGAAGGAAGGAACGGTTTATTTAGCTCACAGTTACCGGAGGCTTCAGTCCATGTTCGGCTGGCCCAAGGCTGAGAGGAACAGAGCAGAGAGAATCCAGTTCATGGCAGTGGAACAGCAACAAAATGGCGGCAGAGGCAGCCAACCAAACAGGGCAGCAGAGTAGCAGCAACAGCTCGAGTCTGTCTCTGTCTCTCTTTATATTACATGCAGGCTCTCCGCCTTAACCCCCCCCCCCTAGTCTACACCCATAATCCCAGAAGTACTTAGACCCATAATCCCATCAGTACTAAAACCCATAATCCCAGGGATCATAGATCAAGTTTCAAACTCTAGAAGTCCCCGCCCCCCTGACTTATGAGGCTTTGTGGAACAACTAAACATAAACCATAACACACAATTATTAAGATGAATGTGCGAAAAGGACTTGAGATTTCACTTTTTTGACAGAGATGGACCTTCACAATATACTCTCCTATTTCTTATCACTAGGGCTTATCTCGTTTTTTAAGAATGTATTTAGGGCAAGGTCTACAGGATAGATATATAGATTAGACTCCTAGTGAATCTCCTGTTTTCAGCCTCCCAAGTGTTGGGATTACAGGTGTGTGCACCACGCTTAGTTTCAATCAGTGCCCAGCTGCTGAGGCTGGTGTGACAAGCTGGGGATTGAACCCTGGCCCCTGCACTTTGCCTAAGCAGGCGCTTCAGTCCACCGAGCTATTTGGCCTGCCCTATCCATTTTGGCTAAATTAATCGAGATACTTTTACTTCTCAAAGTTTATTTCCCTGTCACTTTGGAAGTAACCCAACTATCTTTGTTTCATTATAGTCTGGCCATGGTGCTTTGTTTTTCGAAGTATGGTTTTCTGGGTAAAGGGTTCTCTACCTGTGTGAGTTAATCACTCAATCCTATTTTAAAAATAATCTGAACTCCCCAATTTAAAAAATGTGGATTTTGTGCTCTATTTCGTGGTTACTTTTTTAAAAAAAATTAATAGAACATTATCAAGGAGTATGAATCTAAAATTTTATCAAGTCACGGAGATGTTGTTTTTAATGCAGTTGCTTAAAAGCATGTTCCGTCTTTAATCTAACCTGGTAGTCCACACTTCTGTTCTCTTCTTGAGGATATGTTTGACCCAACTCCTGGTAGTCTTGTCACCAGGCATGTCTACCACGTGGTAGGCAGGACAAATGAGTTGTCCAGTTTGCATGGACTATTGCAGTGGCCGGTGCTATGACCACAGAACCGTGGGAATTTCTAGCTGTTCTGCGTCACATTGTACAGATGAGAGAGAACTTCTTGCCCTCAACCACACCTTCCTGGCAGCATTACCATGTTGCATTCTCTTAAATAACGTACTCCAATCAAATAATTGAAATTTTTGTTCCTGGCATCCTACTAGTTTGCATATTAATTCATTTTTTTGTTGATCCTGAAGTCAGATCGTGCTGCCAAATTCGATAGCAAATGGGTTTTGTAAGCACAAAGCTCATGCTGAGGCCTGCAGCTCTATTCTTCTTTGATACTCAGGTGGTTTTGCTACCTTCCCTAGTCCATCCTTGCCGTTTCTATTGCCATATGCTTGGCCAGAATGGCCTCAGCCATGGGTCCTCACAAGGACCTGTGTCCCCAGGATTCCAGCCTCTCCTTAGGGACTTCCCCCTTTGCCCTTCACAGCATATCTGAGAAACTTGCGCTATCTCTGGTGAAATGGAGAGTGGATTCCTGTTTTGCTGTCGCTGTAGAACTCAGTCTGCTGGAACACTGCCTGTATTTGATAAGTGCTTACTGAACACACTGGTGGATCTGTGGATATGCAACAATAGGCTTGCAGTCCTAGGCTTACGGCACCACACCTGGCTTTGGAATTTCTTATTTGTGGAGGTAATAACTGTAGTGTATTTGTAGCATTGTTTTGAAGGTTATATAAGAGAATACATATAAAGCATATAAGCACTTGCAAACACTAAGTAGCAATAACTTTAATTCTTTTAAAAAATAACTAATTTATTGGTACAAGGTCTTACTATGCAGTTGGGACTCATAATGATCCTCCTATGTCAGCCTGCAGAGCACTGGGATTGCAACTGTGTGCCACCACATCTGGGCTGAGGGCCAGCACAGCGTGTGGTACCACGGATAGAACTCAGGTCCTTGTGCTTAGACCAGCAGGAGCTTAGCCCACCGGGCTATCTTCCCAGCCAAATAGCAGTAATTGTTCTTATTATAAGTTTCCTGGTGCTGGGGATGAGAGGCCAGGCTTAATGCAAGCTAGGGATACTTTCAGCTCCTGCATTGCACTGCCAGCCCTGTTAACTAGTTTTAAAATTTATTTTATTTTTACCAGCACAGGCCTGAGGCACATGACGAAGGCACGCACGTCTGAAGGCTCCCGGCACCCCTTTCCTCTTCCTCCCTCCTCCCTGCCTCCAACTCTTGGTCCCGGTCTCATTCATGACAGGTCTTTGAAGCGGCTCCTGTTGTTGATGTGATTCGTGCTAGCCATGCCCCTCACGCGCGTGTGTGGGTACGAATGCAGGTTAGAGCGCACGGAAGCTCTGCACACTAAAGGCAGGCGGCAAGCTTTCTGACTTGTGGAGTTTTGTCATTGGAGAGGAGAACAGCGGGGCGTCCTCAGCTGCAGATGTGGTGGTGTGAGGAGCCCGTCAGGGCAGGGTTAGAGTTCCTCAAGCCCAGGCAGAGCCAAGGCTCTGCAATCTTGAGTGTCCATCCCTTTATTAAATATTCTTATTTGTACTTAATTTCACACAATTCAAGAAAAAAAATGACTTTTAGAGTTATAGTAGGAACATATGCTTTTCTTTTGTTTTTGCCTTATTCCTCAAACCCTGAATTATAAAGTTAAAAGATAAAGTGACAAACATGTTCAATAAAACTTTAAAACTTGGGTCTTTCTTCTAAGAGCATTGTATCTTTTCAGTTTCACACATGAAGGATGGGACGAGTGTTGGCAATGCTGGTGCTTTTTATTCATTTTCCTCAAAGCCAGAAGCATTTGAAGATGCTTGGTGTGCGAGGGGTCAGAGGGAGGTACAGGAAGGCGTCAGGATTAGGCTACATTTGAATCTTTCACTTAAAAATAATTAAAGACACTGTTGGGTGCCGAGAAGAATAAAAAATGAATAAGATCCAGCTGCTGCTTTGAAAGGGATTACAGGAATAGAATTAAATGCCAGAAAAATAGTTTTCAAAGAAAATAGGGGACACTAAATGGAAAGTGGAATCGGTGTTCTTTAGGAGATATTACTCCTAGCTCAGGGCCTCCACAGGGGCTTTGAAAAGGAACTGGTGTTTGAATTTGGTCTTGAACAAAAGGAGAATTGTTAAATACTCGTGAATGAGGTGGAATTGCATCCTGGACAAAAGAACTAAATTGTATCAAGAATAGAGGCAGAAATTAGAAAAAATAATTATTGGAAGCTGTAAATTACAATTTGTTTCCCCCCAGACACTAGGCCCTGAGAGAGAATAGGCACAAAAAGTTCTATGGTGAAATGAGTTTTAGAGGCATTGAGTATTATTATCTACCCTAGAGAATTTCTGAGCGATCTTCTGGGGAAACTATCCAATACCTGTGTTAGTGCTGCTGTTTGTTGAATAGCAGGTACAACACCCATGCCTTCCAGGAAGAAAGGAATGTGCCTTGTGGCTTTGAAGGGATCAGTCCATGGCCAGCTGAATGAGGGGTAAAAATGGAGTAGTAGAGGGCACAGCAGAGGGCGGTTCATCTCACAGTAGCCTGGAAGCAGAGCAAACACCGTGCTATAGAGGAAGGGGCACTGCATTGAGTGCCCAGGTCACACCTCTGTGACCCCCTGGGGCACACCTCGAGTATGCTTTCCATTGGCCACGTGTTCCTTAATCCACCAAACTGGACACATCTTGGTCAGAAATTTGACATCTGCATGATCACAGTGATTGCGTTTCTGGTTGGGCCTTGGACAGTTGGGTTATGTTAGATTGAACTATGAACTTGCTGCTTCCTTTATTTCAAGATCAAGTTCAGCTGAAGAACTGTTTGAGTGTGAAGTTGCAGAAGGACAGGTGGTGGTCATGACTTGTGATAGGTCAACTTCATTGGATTAAGAAACACCAAGCCAATTAGCAGCGTGCACGCTGGGGTATGTCTGGTTGGGTGGTGCATATGGGGACTTGGGCACTGCCCACTATTCCTGGCTTGGTCCTATTGGTGCTGTGCCTCTGTTTGGGTGCCAGCCACTGTGCACTGGACAGCTCTGTCCTGTCCCTCTGCATTCTTTCCCCATGACATTCCTACTTGGGGCCAGCCAATTAGAGACCGAGAGCATGAGTAGATTATATCTTTCCTCTTTGAGCTGTGAGCATTGTCCATTGTGTCTGGCGGTGGAAAAGCTACTACAGTGTTATTTATACGGGCTTATTTAATTGTGAAACTTTCATATTGTAAAATATACACAAATGCCACCAAGCAATTTCTAGCAAGTGTTTCCTGGGAACTAATGGTCCGCAGGTACACTGAGTGAGGTGGTAAAGAATCTGTAAGAGCTATCTTGTGAATTCTCCCATGTGGCTGAGTCAGGACGCACTGTGTCTTTTAGTAAGATAAATTCAGTTGATCTGCAAACTGGAAGGTGGGGTGGGGGAGAGGCTGGGAAGAGACTGCTGCAGAGCAGTAGTGGAAACCTATGGCTCACAAGTGATTGTGCTTTTCTTTTAAGACAAATAATATCAGTGCACAAGCTGTTTCCTCTGCACTAAATCCTCAGTAGTCAGCTTAAGTACATTGCTGACACTTTGCAAAAGTAGGTGGGCTTTGGAGTATGGTTTGGGCCCTGTTTCTGTACAAGATTACCCTTCACTGGTAGAGAACAACATTCTGTGGGAGGAGCTTCGCAGAATACTAAATTTTCGGTGCGATACATCTGTTCTGAGGTGTGTTTGGTCACCCTAGGAGCAAAGCTTTGAAAAAGTGATCTCCTAAGAGAAGAGGCAGCCATTCTTGGTGTTGGTTGTTTGAGGCTAATACATAGATTATTAAATTCTAAGACTCACCTCCCTACACACACACATACTTTGACAACTCTACAATCAAGATCTGTCATTGTCTTTAGTTTTGCTTTTGGATCGATTTCTTCCAATCTTAGTGGTCTATAAAGGCAGATTTGTTGAGATACTGCTGTGGCTAATGACGTTTGTGAGGCAGAGGAATAAAGCTGCTGAGAGTGCCATGGGACTAAGCAGCGTCAGCACTCGAAGGTCTCCACTTCTTTGTTGAGACTAGAGGAGCCCCAGGCAGAGGATCCTGTGAACTGTTGCACCAAAGCGAGGCTGACTGAATTCCAAGAAAAACAGTGACTGAACCCAGAATGAGGAGCCGCTCGTGTATTTGGGTGCTGTCTGCAGGCCTTTCACAAGGGACAGCGTCTTCGGGACTTCCACGTGTGGCCCACTGCGTGTCTGTCCCATGCAGCAGCCTGGCCCTACCCATTGTGGACAGCGTGGACTTGGGTAATTGTCTGCTCTGCTCTGCTCTGCGTGGAGCTCTTCTCAACTTTCTAGATGTTGACTTAGAGCCGCGAGCATCCCGGGATGTCTTGCTGTTTCCAAGTGACTTTGCGCTGGCTCCTTGCTCTCTGCTGTAGATTGCTGCTCTCTGCCTGTCAGCGTAAACATTTTGCTTCACAACTTTTGCCATCGTTTTCTTGTGTAGGTGTAATTGAATCTATTTTACTTTTCATGATTCTCACAAGTAAAATGCATTTGGTATTATAATTCTGTAGTGAAGGGCCAAAGAATGCAAGCAAATTATTAAATAGATAACATAAAAAAATAAAGCTCTCACTTCAAATGGAAATATTGATCCAGTGAATTATTACAAAAAGACATAAACTGCATTAAATATATAATTTATAAAATGCCCTGGAACATATTGATTCCTACCATCATGAGATTAATGATCCATTTGTTCCTTCCCTTTTAGAAAGATCCCTGAAAATTTGTGTATTATGATTCGATGAGTTGGACCACTTCATCACATGTTCATCATTTTGTATTTGTAGGTAGATAATGTTCCCAGGTCATACATAGGAGGTGTAAAAATAATTCATCGTAGCAGTTCCATTCCTAACCTGTGGTCATGTCCCAGCTAAACAGAGCAAGAAAAAACTCTACCAATGATTTCCTTTCTGTTTAATCAGAAAACTTGGTCTCTCTTAACTTTTTTTGGTGAGACAAATGAATTTTATTTTAGATAATCAAGCAAGTACAGATTCAGCTTGTCTCTTTAAGGCAGATTTTTTGGGGAGATATTCAACCTGGTTTTAAGATGTTTGTATTCTTGTTTTAAGTTTAATGCACATAGGTAGCAAATAAAAGGGAATAATTTAACATTTTCATGTTCTCTCAACATTGTACCACTGAGTGAAAAAAATTCTTGTGCTGATGATGTCAGTCTCGTTGATTACCCGATTGACTGAAGACGAGGCTCTGCCGTGTCGCCCCGGCTGGCCTAGCGCTCTCTCATCTTCCTGTCTCTGTCCCTCCAGCTCTGCGACGATGGTGGGAGCCACTGTGTCCAGGTTTCAGACTCTTCATTTCTCGAGAGAAGAAGAAATGTGCATTGCTTTATTTAAAAAGAACTCTGAAATCTTAGGCCATTTTGGGTTCTCTGGGTAAGAAGCCTTCGTCCATGCTCCAACGAATGGGTCCCGTAGCATGTTAGTTAAGGAGATTTGGGTCACAGGTACAGATCAGGCTGTTTGGAAGAGAAAGAAGGGTGTTTCAGGAGAGCGCTTGGGAGCCCACTGGAGTCTGAAGAGGAACAGAAGTACCAAGCGGTGGGAGGGCTGGGGCAGCACCTGATACCAGGAACGGCTACGAGTACAACTCAGAGGCCAGCTCTGCAGCCTTGCTTTTCTGGATGCTGGTGTTATTTGTTTGTTTGTTTATTTATTTAAAATTCTGTAGTGATTCTGATCTTTCACAGAAAGTTATATTGGGCAATGGTGGTGGAGTGGATCTTTACTTATAGAGTGGCTCTAACTCATCAAAATCAGACTTACAGATACTCATACTCTTATGTACACACACAAACAATATAACCATGAATTTTTTTTTTTTTTTTTTTTTTTTTTTTTTTTTTTTTTTTTTTTTTTTTTTTTGTCTTTTTGAGACAGGGTCTTGCTATGCAGTTCAGGATAACCTTGAGCTTACTTTCGTATCCCAGGCTGGTCTCAAACTTGCACCTATTTTCCTGCCTCATCCTCCCAAGTGCTTCTAGGTGTGCGCCACCACACCCAACACGACCATAAATTCCTACTACCTTGCATGACATATTGAATTTCTACCTGGGGAGAACAGTGCATCACAACTAAAGTATGCTGTGTCAATAGATTTCGAGATGTGTGAGTGACACAAAAGGGCTGAGGTAGAGGCAGACTTCAGGTGGAATACAAAGCCACTCTGTGTACTCTGGCTTACTGGCCAGGCCTGCAAGGTGGGTGAGTCTTTGTTTGTGTGTTGCTTAGCAATGTGCTCTCATTTGAATGGGCTTGCCTCTTGAACTGTCTCAACACAAGTGCAAGGTGTTTTCAGTAGCCTGCCTGAAGTGGTAACCAGACCCAGACCAAAAGCATTAGTACCCAAAGGATTTCAAGATCAAGACCTTAGGTACACAGATTTATTGCAGAACTCAAAGAAATAATGTTTGATGATAATTCTGTCCTTAGAATCAACCTCTACCATCTGCTTTTGATGCTAGCTTTAGTGATTTCAGGGAAATGCACAATAATACTGATCTGGCCAGCAGCACATACGAGTATGCCAGGAGGGAGTGAGGTGTGCTTCGCAGGCCTCGAGGCTTGCCTCTCCTAACGGGCTCCAACTCAGGTAGGTTGAAGAGTGAGGAGGGGTATTCTTACATGTTTTGTCAAACATCTGCTTTTCACTGTTCACCAAGTTTCCACTTGTTCTAAGGTGACTATCTGTGTTACATTAAAACAGGCATCATATCCAAACTTCTTATTCTTCACTCTTATCCCCTTCTTTTACATAACAGCAAACTTAGATCTCTGCTCTACATGGTTGTGTTCTTTTTAAGTGTTTACAGATTCTAACTATCAGTATGTTTTCTCTTCTTTCCTTACACCTTTTTTCTAAACTACAAAGCTGGGTACTATATTTTTCAACTATAATCTATGTGATCAAATGAATTCTTTTTTTTTTGCTATATAATTGTTAAGAAAACAATAATAGCTTGGATTACCAAATAGTATATTAAGACTATCACCAATTTTTATTTATTTAAAAATGATTTGGAGAAAACCTATCAAAGTTAATGAATATTGACTTTAAGGTATCAGAAATTGGATGATTTTATACAAGTAGCTAGAGAGTGATATATAAAATTAATACTTGAAACTTGGAAGAGATAGGCGAACAGACAACAAATTTTATCTGAGCATGGAAATTCTCTTGCAAATATCCCGGTCGTATTTTATTGTCTTTCTCAGGAGTTGAAGATGTTTATAGGTAGGTGGACCCTTACATTTTTATCTTGACCATTATTTTTGGTTTAAATGTAGGCTGGGTGGCGCACCATCCCCAGTGTAAACCTTGCAGCTTGCTTGGACCTGGACCAGCACCACAGTTTGCACGCTTTCATTCAATTTTGGCTTGAGAGATGCTCGAGGCTTAGACTTTGTGCTGTCACTGCTGTGTGTTCTCGCCCTGTACGGCCAATGCTGTACCTGTACTTCCCTTTGTTGAGGGGAAGATTACCGTGTGCTGGCTTTGCTTTGTGTTGCGACCTCTCTGTGGATCTCGAAGCTCTCTGAGGGTAGGGCCAGCCTGTCCTAGGTTAACGTGGGTTCCACAAATCTACTTGAGGTTCTTGGATTGCTTGGATGTTGATGAACTGTTCCTTGCTTGAAAAAAAGCAAGATCAATCCCAGATCCAAGGAGAAAAGACCTTTTAGTCTTTGGTTATGAAAACATTGAGGAAAAGCTGCACCAATGACTGAGTTTAAAGCCTTAGGTTTATTTTAATGATTGCTTTCACTCTAAATAAAAGAGGGAGAAAAACAACAACAAAAAAAAGGAGACCTTTCTGAAATTAAACTCTTTGAGGCAAGCAATTTGTATCAGTTTTTCAATTTCTTAGGGAGAGCTGCTCTGCCCTGTAAACAGCTGAAAAGAGGCAGGAATTTTAAAGCACGCTTCAAGGTTCAATGCTCATGTGTGGGCCTAGTGTGAACGTACAGTGGGAGCACCCACGCCGGGGCACCTTGCCTCCTCAGTGCCTGTGCACGGTTATTCATTCACTCCTTCTGAGCTTTAGTTCTAAGTAGCTAATGTGAAGAATTTCATGTCTCCCCAAATCACATGTCGATTTTCTGCTAATGAAGGGGGTTGACCCTAGGACATTTGCAAGCACAGCTTTGAGTCCTGGTAGCCTCATATTTTTTAAGGGGAAGACTTTGAAAGAACAGATATTCTTCTCAGAGCTTTCGCCTACCAAGTTTCGGTTGGAAGAATTAAGCGTGTGTGCTTTTCAGTCTCAGAATTAGACTTTTCCTGGCTCCTCAGTACTGACTAGTGAGCTTAGTGTTATCCCACATTGTCAGAAGGCCCTCGGGTTGAACTGCTATTGAGTAGCTGTTCTTGGTGACTGCAGGGAAGGCCACACCTGAGCCTCTTCTCCACCGTCTTCCTTACTCTCACAATCCAGGTTGGGTAGACCACCATCTTCTGTTTCTGATAATTACCCCTGCACCCAAGTGCTCATCTTCAAGTTGTTTGAGCATCTTGTGGTAGGAGAAGAACAAACGTAAAACCCTGTGCTACCACTTACATTTCTCTTCAGAATAGCTGTTTACTTCTGTGTAGACTGTTGATGTTTCTCCATAAAAAAAGGTCCTGGTAAGACTAAGAAGAAAACCAGAGCAGATCTTTTGTGAGGCTTCTAGAGAATTCAGTGGCAGTGGCATGGGTTGGTGATGTGGTAGAGCGCTGCACAGAGCTAGGAAAAAGCGTGGCAGGGAAGGGCTTCTGAGTGGGAGAGGCATCAGAATCAGGGCTGAGCAAGGAGAATGGGATCGGTAAGAAGGGGGCTTGATAAAAAGCCAGAAAGATCCATGGGAGATGCCGCATTGCATGAAACTGGACTCCTTCAGGTCGGTTTCCCTCCTCTCTCCCTTCCTGCCTTTTATTGTATCTTCCCACCCTCCTCCTAACTTCCCCCACCCTACCCTCTCCCCTCTTTTCTATGGCTTCCTTCCTTCCCACCTTCCTTTCTTCCCTCCCTCCCTTCCTCCCT
>PVJA010011685.1:21670-54087 GCA_004027025.1 Myocastor coypus | reverse complement strand
CAGGCACGCGTGCAGCCGCGAGTCGGGGCGCGGGGAGGGCGCGCGCAGCACGCGCAGCTCCTCCTGCAGGAAGGCCTCGAACTGTGCGTCGATGTAGGCGGCAATGGACCGGTAGCTGTCCTCCCGGTTCATCTGGTCCCCGAAGCCCACGGTGCTCACCACGGTCAGCGTCAGCGACACATGGCTCTCACACAGCTGGCGTGTCTCGGCGCGCAGCCCCATGGTCGGGCAGAAGTGTGAGGCCTGGGCAGCGTCGGGTCGGCAGTTGAAGAGCGTGGCCACCAGCGTGGACTTGCCTAGGCCCGTCTCCCCCACGCACAACAGGTTGAAGTGGAAGCCCTGCTGCGTACGCTTGCTCACCAGCTGCTCGGGCAGCGTGTCCAGCCCCACGTAGCCGCTGGGCGTCAGGCAGGGGGTGGGCTTGACCTTGCCGCAGGTATCGTGGTCATCATCGTGGTCCTGGTCATCACTGGACCCATGTAAGGTCTTGAAAGGCTCGTCGGTGGCCCTGTGTGGCAGAGAATTAGGGTGCCTGACCTCCTCATAGTAGCCTGCCATGGTGGTGGGGTCCAAGAGGGGGCAGGGGGCGGGGCTGAAGCAGGGGCGGGGCCATCCTTGTGGGCGTTGTTGGAGGACTGGTGGTCATAGCTAGCGGGTGGGGCTCAGAGAGTGAGCGCACAGGCAAGATTAGTTTGAACACTGTCCAGAAGGCCTGGACATCACTCATCCACTCAGCTGTACTTTTTCTTCAAGGTCTCACTACTAGATCAGACTGGTAGTGATCTGCCTCTTCACAGCCTCCCAAGAGCTGGGATTGTAAGTGCGTGCCACCACACCTGGTCTCAATTGTGGAATCAAACTCCGGCTCCTGCACCTGCTTGCAAGTGCTTTAATCCGCTGAGCTATTTGGCCATTCCTAATTTCATTTCTATTTCTTTTGATACTCAGATAGAGCCCAGGTCCTCCCATTGATCTGCTTTGCTAGCCTTTTAATTTTTAAAAAAAAAAAAAAAACAGTTATGCATTTATTTAAGACAGGGTCTTGTAAAATGTTGTTCAGGAAGGGCTCACACTTGTCATCCTTTTCCCTCAACCTCTCAGATCAATGAGATACACATCTCAGTACACTGCCATGTCTGGATCCCAGACCTTTCTATTTTATTTTGAGACTGGGACTAGCTAAATCCCTTGCACTGGCTTTAAGCTTGTCTCCCATCTGAGCTTTCCAAGATGCTGAGATTCCAGGCATGTCCCACAATAACTAGTTACTCCACTTTTTGACATCTATTAAAGAGAATTTTAAATGATATGAAGATTACATTTAAGCAAACATTTTAATAAACCTACCCCAATAATTTTACTAAGCTGCTGGGATGTAGGTCAGTGGCAGTGCACCTGCCTAGCTTGTGTGAGTCTCTGAATTCAACTCTTAGCACCCCCCAAAATAAACAGAAATTGTATGTTTCTGTTCAGTCTTTAATCCTATTTTCATGGATTTTAATAGTGCAATTTTTGCTCTTTCACAATATATAAACACAGGTAACCTGATCTACTAATAGTAGCCTGCCATGGTGGTGGTGTCCAAGAGGGGAGAGGGGGTAAGGCTGAGGTGGGGTGGGGGGGGATCCACAACTCTGCCCTGTGCTGCAGCTGGGAAGACTGTCAGTAATGGGAGATAGCTCAGATGGCATAGGTGGCAAGAAGCTGTAGCCACTGACCCTTTGGGTTGCCTATGGAGCACATCAGTTAGTAGTTTCCTCAGATATCACTTTTTTTTTTTTTTTTTAAAGACAAGATCTCAGTTTGCAGGGGCCGGGCAGGATGGCTCAGTGGTCTAAAGCGCCTGCTTAGGAAAGCTTGGGCAGCTGCAGGGACCGCGGTTCAATCCTCAGCACCACATGCTGCGCCAGCCCTGCCTTCACGGTAGGCTGAGCCGGCCATAAAAATAAATAAACAAACAAAAGTTCTGAAACAAGAAAAAATAAATAAAATTAAAAAAAAATTTTTTTTTAAAGATCTCACTTTGCGGGTAAGGCTCATCTTTTGGTTTTTGAGGCAGTCTTGCTTATGTAGTTCAGATTGACTTGAGCTCACTTTCTAGCCTCAGCTAGAACTCTCAGTGATCTCCCTGCCTCAGATGCCAAGTGCTAGGATGCCAGATGTGCATCCCCATGCTTGGTTTTCAGGTTGGTCTTGAACACTTGAGGTAGCCCAGGCTGGCCTCAAACTTGAAGGGATCCTCTGGATTGTACACATACTCCATCAGGCCCGGCTTCTGCGCAGTCAGAATTGAAGCAGGAAGTTCTTCATGATCTCAACTGCTGTAGTGTAATTTGGTCATGTGAGTGTCCCCTGTCTGTTTTGCTCATGTCTTTCTGAAATAATGAAGGAAAATCCCCCCAAGTTCTTGTTTTAATATGGAGGGCTAGAAAATCATACCCTCAAAACTAGCATGAGTACTTTGTCTAATTCACTTAAGACAGCCTGTCAATTTGACAGCGCTGAGCTTATTGTTTTGATCTTTTTTTGGTTTCATATTTTGACAAATAAGATGCTTCTTTTGAGAGCTAATCTGTATTTCATCTAGAAATTTCAAAATGTTTTAATCTAGATAGAATTCATTTTAGCGACCGTGTTTGGATAATACAAAGTGTTCTCGACACAAAGGAAGATAAAAAGTGCCAGTACTGGATTTCTGGCAGTAAAAAAAATTATTGAAGAATGATTATTTCTCAGAATATTTATGGTTGGGACAATAATGAGATAGTTCAATGGACTAAGTGTCTGCTTAGGCAAGCACAGAGATTGAGGTTCAATTGCCAACAGCACATGCTGCACCAGCCCTGGCCCTGGGTGCGCTGAGCAGGCCCCTGAGACTGGGTGGTTGAATATGCCTATAATCCCAGTGCTGGGGAAGCTGAAACCAGGAGGCTCACTAGAGTCTGAGCTACATGGTAACACCCTGTACCAAATACATTTTTGAAAGAATATTTATTGCTATTTTTTTTCCTGAAACTTATACTTTTTTTCAATACAATCTCTTCTGGCATAAGCCTAGAGGTAGAATTTATGAGGAATGGCCTCTTTTTGTATCACCTTTCAGGTCTAAGAGTAAGTATCTCTTGCTAGGTGAGGAAATGTCATGCTGAAAATCTTATTACAAAAGGAAATTCTATATATTTAATCTTATAAACCTATATTGTATTCATTTGTTTGTTCAACAAATAGGATATAAAATACTATGCTCAAATCTGTTGTAAGGAAGTAAGAATATAAGTCCAATGATTTACAGTGATGAACACTTACCATTTTATTCTGTTGGGGGCATAGAGATCAAATTAATACATAATCTTATTTTTAATAGTTATATTATTATTTGATATAGGGTCTTGAAGTTTTGCCCATGTTGGCCTCCATCTGCTGGGCTTAGGGGACCCACTGCCTCAGCCTCCCAAGTGCTAAGATTACAAACTTAAGCCACAGACCTGGCCGTATAATTTACACCTGCAATGAGAGGTTGGAAAAAGACAAAGTAGAGGAATAGTATATATAGTGATTGGGAAGAGGAGGTGGTTTGGGTCAAGGAAGGCCTCTCTGATGACTTACTATTTGGGGAAAACAAAACAACAAAACTTTGAAGATAATGAAGGAAACAAATGGGAGCATCCAGACAGACATAATTGCAAGTAGCAGTTACACAGCAGGCAGAGAGGCAGGTGCATCTGCAGCACAGCCAAGGGCAAGTTCAGCAAGAAATGAAGGGAAGAAAAGCTGAGGATTCTCACACATGATTAAAATCCCAACAGTCTGAGATGCTGAGGCAGGAGGATCACAACTTCAAGCCCAGACTGGGCAATTTAATGACTTAGTGAGACCCCCTCTCAAAATTTTAAAAATGGGCTAGGAATGCAGCTGAATGCAGAGATGCTGAGAACCATCACAAAAGAAAACAACAAAAAGAGCAAGAACAAGAGTGATAAGTAGGGGCTGGATCCTCTATGATCCTATATGATCCCTTGCAGAGCATGGCAAAAGCATTGAATTTTATTCTTTATTTGCAGAGAATAATGTGTCTTTACCAGTGGAAATTCATGTTTTGATTTGCATCATAGAAGATTCATTCCAGCTACACTGCTAGACCAACTACAGGACACAGTAGAAGCTACAATAGTAGCCCCGGTGACATTGGTGGCATCTGTGCATAAGGAAGTGGGGGTAGAAGTGGTGAGAAGTGGTAAGAGTTGATTTGGATCTTGTGGGGAGAGTTGAGGGTTTGCTGTTGGCTTAGATGTCCAGATCCAGGAAAGGAGAAGACTCAAAGTTGTCTGTGAAGTTGCTGACCTGAGCTGCAGGATGAAGAGACCGTGTTACCTGAGATAAAAACTGAAAGACTGAGATGACAGTTCATGATCCTGGCAGATATGCGGATCCCCAGCACTTCTGAGGCTGCAGTAATAAGGGCACTGAGAGTTTGCGGCCAGCATGGTCTACATAGTGAGACCATGTCTCAAAAAGAAAGGAAAAAAAAAGAACCCACAAAAAGATTAATTCATTAAAGTAAAAATGAGGACCAGTGAGATAGCTCAGCAGATTAAGTGCCAATTTAGGGACCAGGGTTTGATCCTCAGCACCCCATGCCACTGTGACCTCACCCCCAGGTGTGCTGAACTGGCCACTAAGACTGGTGGTGCATATACCACACACTGGTGGTATGGTGGTGCACATCTGTAATCCCAGCACTGGGGAGGCTGAAAACAAGAGGATCTCTACGAGTCTGAGCTGTGTAGTAAGACCTTGTACCATCTACATTAATAAATCATAGATAAATGAGTGGAACGTCCCCCTGAATTCTCATGATTGGAGCTGGGGCCTGGTTAGAAGAAGCAGATCATGTGAGCATGACTTAGAAGAGTGTCTTCTCATTCCTGGCTCCTCTGGGCTCTCTCCCTGCTGATCACTGTGGTAGAAGCAGCTTTTCTTTGCCACTTGGCCTTTGCACCATGCCCTCTCTGCCCTGGAGCCAGTCAACCCTGGACTAAGTCCACTGGAACTATGAGCCCAAATGAACTTCTCAAATTACAAGTGTGACGTGTTTTGTCTTAGAGACAAGAAAATGGCTAAAGCATATGGGAATCACCCATTTAGAGGAGATGTGTGTGCACTGAGGCCTGGTAGAGCTCTCTAATCAAGACACGACAGACAAGAACACAGAGGACTGTGCCTTGCAGTGCTGCAGCATACATCCTTATGGATATGTACATACAAGAAGACTGCCCAATACAAATGTATTCAAATGTCACTGCATGTCAAGATTCTGAGTTGCCATTAATAGGACACAGCTTTGACCATTTTGGTTAAGAGTTTATTGAAAAGATGCTGAGAAGCTCATGCGATTATTAAGTCTTAAAAATCAGGTCTATAAAATGGGCAGAAACCAGGTATTTGTGTCTTATTCATGGTTTGTGGTTTTTTTCAAGGTGAACAATATAGTATAGGACATGTTTTATAATGTATTTTATAATGAATCACCTAGGAATCCCATACTATAAGTGCAGGAAATCTATCCACACACTAAATACTAATGAATTCACCTCAGGACCTAGAGCTCATAATAATCTCTCCCACAAGTTCAACTGGAGGCCTAGAGTCCACAACAAAGTCCCATGCAGGCTCTATTCAGGGATCTATCCTGGAAAGGCCCAAAGGTCAGGGGTGGAAGCTAGGAAGTCTTTGCCAGTGGGATGAAGGATCTGTGCTAACAGGCTGAGGGGTCTGAACTGGAGCTAGGAAGCAATGCTCAAGGTAAACCACAGAGCTTCCCCCAAAAGTACCACAGCTGTCCTTAGCAACAGTGAGGTCCCGAGCTCCTCCAGCAACAAAGAAAGCTGAATTTCCATCAGGAGAGTCAATGTGACAAGCTTCTCCATGAGGCTGAGGAGTGCACCATCTTCCCCCTCTGGAACCAGGCATCGAAGCTCAAGATGAAGACCCAAGCTTCTCTGGAAAGCCAGCCTGACAAGGTCCTCCAGCACAAGGGCCCAAGAGAAACAGAAGCTTCCAACAGCTTCTCCAAACAGCATCCCTAACAGCATTCTGACAGCTTCTCCTGCTCCACCTTTATGCTGCTGGTCACAATCCTCAGGTGGGCCTCCTGCACCCAGCACCACTACACCCAGCTAGTTTAATTCAGTTAATTCAGGTGGGTGTAGTAAGCTACACTTACAATAATGTCCTCTCTCTCTCTCTCTCTCTCTCTCTCTCTCTCTCTCTCTCTGTCTCTCTCTCTCTCTCTCTCTTTTCTGTTTTGTTATCATTGTCTTTGTGAGACAGGATCTCACTATGTGGTTTAGGGTGGCCTTTGTAGCTCAGGTTGGTCTCACACTCACAACGATCCTCCTGCCTCAGCCTCCTGAGTGCTGGGATTACTGGTGTTCACCACCATACCTGGCATTTTCTTTTCATTAAATAGTGCAGGTCATTTGGAGATCTACATGCTAAAAACAAAATAAGGGTCTGGAGAGATAATTCAAGACGCCACCCTGATCTCCATCATATGCTGTACTTTTTTATTTTATTTACTTTTAAATGAGGTCTCATCATATTACCCAAGTTGGTCTCAAACTTACAGGCTCATGTGATCCTTGCACCTTCCAAACCTTGGGGACTACAGATGTCATGGTGCCTGGAAAGCAAGGCTTTATTTAAAAGGCAACATTCAAAGACAGAGAAGGGCGCTGTGTATGTAGTTCAGTAAGTGGCTTGCATGTGCAAGGCTGTGAGTTTGACCCCTAGAGCTACAAAAACGCAAAAAAGAAAGACTAAAAAGGCTCACAGTAAAAGATAGTATTTTAATACATATGACTTAGAGCCAAATGACTTAGATACATATGACAATACATATGACTTTCATAAAGCAAGCTCCCACACAGGAGTGGTCTGCATGGGCAAGAAGTGACTGTGGTATCCTAAAACCAGCCAGTGTGAGACAATGGTCCTCATTCCAATAGCAGTGAGGGCGCAGGCCTTGTTAGCAAACACAAGTGTGAGGCAAAGCCTTATCCAGCTGACTTTCACTTTGGGTGACTGTGGGCCTGTCTGATCCCAGGAATAAGCCTGTGAGAGCCCCTGAAGACCCCTGCTCAAGTTCCTGACACAGTGTCCCACAGAAGCTATTGCTTGCTGTAATTAGTTGGGTATGTATGAGAAACTGCTACACAGCAATCAAACACAGTACATCAGCAGTCTTTCAAGTGTAAGGACCTGAGTGACAAGGGTGATGGTTGGTTGCATCACCTGCACGGTATTAAGGGAAATGAGAGGGACAAATCTGCTTCTGTTTCTTCAGAGGAGTTCCAGTTGTCACTTTCACCTTGGACCTCATCTCCTGGCTTATAGCGCAGATCCATCAGCCTCCAGATGTGGACTCACCTGGGACCCGGCAGTGAGTTCCAGACTCTTGGCTGAACCCTTCCATCTGCAGAGTGCACATACAGTCTCTGCACAGTCCATCTGACTGTGCATGGTCACTGCAAGCCAGCCTTGTACATTCGTATATATTTGTACCTTCTGCGTTATATCTATTTCTCTAATAAATACTGGCTAATACAAATTTTGGTACTGGGAGTGGGGCATATAAAGATATCTTCTCTAAACCAAAGGGGAAGTTGTTATATCTGGCTCTTCCTCCAACTAAGAAAGGGGAGCAATGCCTATGGATCTATTTGGAGTGTGGAGACAACACATCCCTCCCTTAAGGAGGGCATCTTTCTCTGGCACCTATTTAATAAGTGACTTGAAAAGGTGCTAGTTCTGAGTGGGATCCAGAACAAGAAAAGGCTCTGTAACATCCAGGTGCTGTGTGGGCTGCTCTGCCCTGTGGCTATCAATCTAGCAGATCCAGTGGTACTTGAATCATCAGTGGCAGGTAAAGATGCAGTCTGGAATCTCTGGCAGGCCCCCTAGATGAGTTGCAGCAGAGGTTTTCAAATTTTGGTGCAAGATTTGGCGATCAGTTATGGGCAGCTACTCTCTCTTTGAAAACAGCTCTTGACTAGCTTTTGGGCCTTAGTGGAAATTGAATGCTTGACCATGGGACACCAAGTCACCTTTATCATGATCCAGTGAGTCATAAGGTGGGATGATCAATACCCTATCACTAAATGGAAATGGTATATATGTGATCAAGGCCGGGTAAGACCAGAGGGTACAAGTAAATTACATGAAGAAATTGCCCAGGGCAGGGGAAATAGCTCCATGGCACAAGTGCCTGCCTGGCAAGTGCAAGGTCATGAGTTTGAACCCTGGTCCCACAAAAAAAAAAAAAAAAAAGAAAGAAAAGAAAAATTGCCCAGGTGCTTATGGCTCCTACTCCTGCCATATTACCTTCTGCTTCCCAGCATGCACTTGTGGCCTTATGGGGTGTACCATGTGGTCGGCTGTCAGAAGCAGACAAGGTTAGGGCCTGGTTTACTTGTGGTTCTGCATGTTACACAGGCAGCACCCGCAAGTTGACAGCTGTAGCATCCACTCCAGCACTCTTCCCAGAGCATCCCTGAAGGATAGTGCTGAAGGGAAGTCATCACAGGGGGCAGAACTTCGTGCATTGCCCCTGAGATTATATTTTGCCTGGGAGGTGATTAGCTTATGATCTGGTGATGGGTTGATTATATTGGGCCACTTCCATCATAGAAGGGACTATGCTTTGTCCTCAGTGGCATAGACACTTATTCTGGATATGGATTTATCTTCTCTGCATACAATGCTTCTTCCAAAACTATCATTGATGGACTCACAGAATCCCTTATTTGGGCTGGGGAGATAGCTCAGTGGCTTAAGAACCTTCCTGTCAAGTGCAAAGTCCTGGGTTTGATCCCCAGTACAAACTTAAAAAAAAAAAAAAAAAAAAAAAAAGAATGCCTTCTCCACTGTCATGCAATTCCACACAGCATTACCTCTGTTGTTTGCAAGGGTTTGCAATGCAAAAAGTGTAATATAGGACACAATATCCAGGATTATTTTATAATATTCACCCAAAGGAAGTATGGGGCCCTGTCTACCCACAAGAAACCCAAAGAACCCAGTGAGGGCCTGAATCCCATGACAGTGCCCTCCACAAGTCCAGCTGGAGCCCACAACAATGTCTCATGCAAGTCTGTTTTGTGGCTCTACACTGGGAAGGTCCAAAAGTCAGTGATGGAGACTATAAAGTTTGTACTGGTGGGCTGAAGGATCTGTGCCAGCAGGCTGAGGAATCTGCCCTAGAGC
Organism: Myocastor coypus; assembly: GCA_004027025.1. Classification (NCBI taxonomy): domain Eukaryota; kingdom Metazoa; phylum Chordata; class Mammalia; order Rodentia; family Myocastoridae; genus Myocastor; species Myocastor coypus. The sequence continues at coordinate 44,823 of PVJA010011685.1, read as the reverse complement.
CAAGACGCGACACTCAAAGGGAGGACCAAAGCTCTCCTGAAAGGAACCACAGCCAGCCTCAGCAACAGTGAGCTCTCAAGCTCCTCTGATGATGAGAACAGCTGAGTTCATATCATGAGAGTGAGAGAAGCAAGCCTCTCCAGGGGAATCAACAGTGCCCCATCTTCCCCTCTAGGTCTTTTATGCTGCTGACAACAACACTCAGGTGGGCCTTCCACACTCAGCACCACACTGATTCAGTTCAGCTGGGTGTTAAAAATAGCCTAGTAGGTAATCTACCATAGCCTCTGACCAAGGAATACATTTTATGGCCAGAAAAGTGAGGCAATGGGCTCATGCTAATGGAATTTACTGGTCTTACCATGTTCCTCAGCATCCAGAAGGGGCTGGACTGGTAGAAAAGTGGAATGGCCTTTGGAAGACATAGTTACAGCACCAGCTTGGTGGTAATAGCATGCAGGGCGGGGACAAGGTTCTCCAGAAGACTGGGTATGCTTGGAATCATTGTCCACTATATAGTACTGTGTCTCCCATAGTCACGATTCATGAGTCCATGAATCAAGGATGGAAGTGGGAATGATACCACACACCATCAGCCCCAGTGATTCACTGACAAAGTTTTTGCTTCTTGTTCCTCCAATCTTATATTGTTGGCTTAGAAGGCTTAGTTCCAGAGAAGGAAAGCCTTGTACCAGAAGCAAAATGATAACACTGAACAGGAAGCTAAGCCTTGCCCCTGGTCATTTTGGTCTCTTCGTGCCTCCGAGGAAACAAGCTAAAAAGGAAGTCACAGTGTTGTCAGGAGGAATTGACCCAGACTATTGAAGGAAATTGGACTACTACTCCACAAGGGAGGACAGGAAAATATTCAAGGCATGCAGGAGATCCCTTAGGGAACCCTCTAGTATTACCATGCTGTTTTTCTTTTTCTTAATCTTTTAAAAGTTTTTATTTTTACTAGTACATATGTTTGTAGCACATAACTAGGAAAGCAACTGACAGATTTATGCGTAAGATGACTCATTCCAAAAAAATGAGCACCCAGTCTTTCTCAGGTACTCTTCCAGCTTCTGGGTAATGGAGGAAATGTTAGACGTCAAATACATCAAGTTCATGTTCCTCAAAGTGAAGGAATGAATCAAATGAACAGTTCAGGTTAAAAGCATGAAAATTCACTGGAGAGAAGGAATGAGGAATAGGAATAGTTCCTGAGAGACAGGACAGGTCCTGAATGGTTATCCTTTGTCTTGGCTGGCCTTGAACTCACTATATAGCCCAGGTTGGCTTGTATTGGTGGTGATCTTCCTAGCTCAGCCTCCCAAGTGCTGGGATTCTACACATGTACCACCATACCCACTGTTATGGTTTATGTCTAGTTGTCCCCTCAAAGCCTCATGTAGTCATTGGGCGAGGACTTCTAGAGTTTGAGACTTGATCCATGATCCCTGGGATTATGGCTTTTAGTACTGATGGGATTATGGATCGAAGTACTTCTGGGATTATGGGTGTATCCTAAGGCGGGGGGCTAAGGTGGAGAGCCTGAATGTAATATAAAGAGAGACAGAGAGACAGACTTGGGCTGTTGCTGTTGCTCTCTGCTACCCTGTTTGGTTGGCTACCTCTGCCACCATTTTTGTTGCTGTTCTGCCACCATGAACTAGATGCTCTCCACCCTGTTCCACTCAGCCTTGGGCCAGCCGAATATGGACTGAAACCTCCACAAACTGTGAGCTAAATAAACCTTTCCTTCCTTCATTTTGAGTGTCGAGTATTTGTCCCAGCAATGAGTAAAAAGTAACTAAGACACCCACCTGGCTACTGTACTTTGTTATTAAAGTCAATAGGAATGAATGTTTTGTTATACAGGTCTTGCTTCGACTTGCCTTTGACCACCCAGCAGGAAAAAAAAAAAAATGCTTAATTACAATGCATGAAACGCAGAGCTAGATTGGTGAGATGAGCTTTAGGGGGCTTAGATTCAATAGCCTCCAACATTACAAGCTTCACTGGTGGCCCACTGTAATTGTAGAACATTTGACTGTGTATGTATCTGCTTCCTCACAGTCCAAAGAGAAGTGTATTCTTTTCCTTTTTTTTTTTTTCTAAGCAACATCAATAGGGAGGTGGGTCATGCCCACATACTGTACTCTGTAGAACGATTGTGAGGACAATATGCAATATGTCAACTTTCAAAAAAAAGAAAGGGGAAAAGAAAAAAAAATTAATGTTGATTTAAAAGTGCTAATGTTTAATTGTTTGATCAATCATATATACCTATATGTATTAATCTAAACTGATCCGATGATGAAAATATGTAATATAACCATTGTTAAATTTAAACAATAAAAATATTAAATTAAAAAAAAATAAAGTCAATAGGAAACTACAATGACCTAATCTAAGTTGAATGATAAGAGGTCCAGAACCCTCAGGAATGAAGGTCTGGGTCACTCCACCAGGAAAAGAACCAAGACCTGAATAGGTAGCAAAAGAAGGTAGTTCTAAATACCAGCTATGACTCCATAATTGGCTATAGAAAGACAGACTATACTTGTACTATTTTCCTTTGTCCTATTGAATACCTGCTTGATTTCACACCAGAAGACTGAAGATAGCTTTTTTTTTTTTTGGTACCAGAGATTGAACTCAGGACCTTGTGCTTGCCAGGAAAGCACTTATTCTACTGAGCTATCTCCCCAGTCCTAAGACAGGATTTTTTTGATTGGTTCCTGGTACAGAGCTTGTTTTTCTGTGCCTGTTCAGCCCACTTGCCCAGCTGGCAGGCCACATCCATCTTCTGCCTCACTAACCTCCATGTGGCTGTAGTATTTAGACTTCTCTAAATACTCCTCCAAGGAAGTGAAGTTCATAGTCATTATACCCTTATAAGAAGAGATGAGCAGGTTTACTCCTGTAATCTCAGTACTTGTGGGAAGCTGACTCAAGTGGATCAAAATTTGGACCCCAGTCTGGGAGACCCTGACTCAAAATGAAAAATAAAAAAGGGACTAAGAATGTTGCTCAAAACAGAAGGGTTGAGTTCAATCTCCAACACTGTGTGTGTGTATATGTGTGTGTGCACACACACACACAGTGGGTCAAGGCTGCTCATTGTTTTGGTTTGAGCCTAGAAAATGACCATGGAACATATTGAGAGGGAAAGATGAGAAGGAGCATAGTTTTGGAGCCAATTCTTTGTTTTTTATATTTTTGGGGGGTTCTGTTTTGTTTTGTTTGAGACAGAGTCTCACTTTGTATTCAGGCTGGTCTTAAACTCACTGTGTCACTCAGGCTGGCTTCAGATTCAAGGTGATCATCCTGCCTCAGCCTCTTGAGGGCTGGGATTACCAGCATTTGCCATGGTGCCTGGATGGAAATTAGTTCTTTTTTTGTCTTTTTGAGACAGGGTCTTGCTATGTAGTTCAGCCTGGCCTTGAGTTCATTTTTGTAGAGCCCAGGCTGGTGTCGAACTCACACTAATTCTCCTGCCTCACACTTCTGACTGCTTTTTTTTTTTTTTTTTAAGGGAAGGGTCTACAGGGTATTCAGGGACTCACTGCTAGATTGGACTCATAGTGATCCACGTGTTTACAGCCTTTCAAGAGCTGGGATTACAGGTGCGCACCACCGTGGCCAGTCTTAGTTGCTGACTCAGTGCACCCTAGGGGTGGAGCCAGCATGGCAAGCCCCAGGATGGAAGCCCTGGCCCTTGTGCCTGCTTTGATCTGCTGAGCTCTGGAAATTAGTTCTAATCCATATGCTATTGTGGGTCTTTCTTTCATACAAAGGACAGGACACAGGCTGTGGAGATAGCTCAGTGGTCTAAGAGCCTGCCTAGGCAAGAGCAAGGACCCAGGTTTGATCCTCAGTACTGCTGTGTCAGTCCTGCCCCAGGCGTGCCGAACTGGCCACCAAGACCAGTCATGGTGGTGCATGCCTGTAATCCCAGTGCTGGGGATGCTGAAAATAGAAAGATTACTACGAGTCTAAGCTGTGTAGTGAGACCCTGTACCAAATACATAAAATTAAACAAAACAAAACAAAAAAGACAGAATAGTTTCTTCAAAAGCTAACAAGTCAATAAATATTTAAAAGGGCTTAAGAGCTGACCATGGTGCCATACCATGTATGGCCGAGCCAGGAGGATCACTGTGAGATCAAGTCCAGCCTGGACTACAACCTTAGTTCAAGCCAATCACCTACTGAAACTGTCTAAAATAACAAAAAGAAAAAAACAAAGTTAGTGTTCTCAGAGGTTAAACAGGGTTCTTCTTTTTCTTTTTTTGTAGTGTCAGGAATTAAATTGGGGCCTTGCCTGTGTTAGGGAAGCACCAACCCCTGAGCTCCACTCCCTGCCCAGGAGGTCGGGGTTACACAAAGAAAAGGTCAGAAGGAAAACAAAAAAGAGCAAAAGCAGTTTGGTCACTTCAAAGTGGCTTGGATACCAAGACACAGCAGGCCAGGCCAACAGATTGACAGAGGGAAGACTGGTCAACATCAAGTTACTTCAGGCTCTTTGTTTTGTAAGGGCTGAAGCACAGGCAATATCAGCAGCAGGGTGACTCGAATGGGCCTGATTGGGAAATCTGACTACTGCTCGGATTTCTAGGAAGGTCAGAGAATCTTGTTTCTCCTGGTGGAATGTCAGTATGACTTCAGCTTTCGATCTAATCTGCTAGGGCTGATGACAGGATCTCAGTCTGAAACAATGACCACAATTGTTATTTAATGAAGAAGAGTGAGTCCTATATTTGATGGAAGGATGGTTTAAGATTTAATACACACATCAGATGAAAATGCTTTTGACTTTAGTAACTCATAAATCTGAATGTGTGTGTGTGTGCGTGTGTGTGTGCGTGTGTGTGTGTGTGTGTGTGTGTGTGTGTGTATGCATGTGTTTTGAAACAGTCTCACTACATTGTCCAAGCTGGCTTTGAACTCATAAGCATCCTCCTCTGCCTCAAGAATGTTGGTATTATTGGTATGTGCCACTGCACCCTCTGATCCTCTGGTCTTCTGTTAAAGTTCTGTGTTGCAAAAGAGGGACAGGTTGCATATGGTGTACTCCAGTAACCCAGCTACCTGGGGGGCTGAGTCAAGAGAATTACAAATTCAAGGCAATTTAGCAAGACCTTGTTTCATAATAAGAATAAAAAGAAGAAATAAAGAACTAGGGATGTAGCTCAATGGGAAGGCCCTGGGTTGACTGGGGGAAAAAAAAAAAAAAAAAGGCTTCTGGTCTCCCAGTATCTCCAGCTATTGCTGCTTAAATGATACTGAGCCTGCCAAGTCAGCACTCCTTCCTATGGGTGCACAAACACACCCAGGAACTGAGAGTTAAAAAGAACACCAGCCTTACACTTATAATCCCAGCACTTAGGAGGCTAAGACAGGATCACTGCAAGTTTGAGGCCAGCCTGGACTACAAAGTGAATTCAAGGCCAGCCTGAACTGCATAGTGAGACCCTGAGTGCACTGGCCTTGATGTCTCCTGCCTTTCAATATAACACAGATGAGGATGGAAGGCAGTCAGCCTTCAAAGATGGCGAGGCCCACGGAGATGTCCGGAAGGCAGAGCAAAAACACTGACAGGTCCTTAAGCTCAAACCCATTCAGGCAGGGCAGTAATCTGCCTGCTGGTCAGGGACAAATGCACAGGTGCAGTGGTCACTGCAGTTATCTTTCCTTTCACATAGTTACAGTTTCCATGGTAGCAGATTCCTCTCCTTTTATAAAGTACAATTCACACAGTTTGAGTCAGTCACCCTCAATTTTTTTCCCATCTGGTCTTGGGATAAGCTCTCACAATGACCTTGAACTCTAGCCCCTTCTGTCTCAGCTTCCCAACTACCTGCATTACAAGCATGTAATACCACATGTAGCTGTAATCCCAGGATTTGGCCAGAGTGAAGCAGGATGATCTCAAATGCAAGCCTAGTATGGGTAATTTAGTTCCTGTCTCAAAATAAAAAATTAAAGACCAAGCATGGTGGCATATGCCAGTAATCCCAGCACCCAGAAGGCCAAGGCAGCAGGATCACTTGGAGTTCAGGGCCAGCCTGAACTACATAGTATGATCCTGTCTCAAAAACAAACAAGACACTAGTAGAACCAGGCATGGTGGTAACTCTAACTCTCTGGAGGCTGAGATGGGAGGATCACAAGATGGGGCTCAACAGCCGGGCGTGGTGGCTCACGCCTGTAATCCCAGCACTTGGGAGGCTGAGGCAGGAGGATCGTTGTGAGTTCGAGACCAGCCTGGGCCACAAAAGTGAGCTCAAGGCCAGCCTGAACTGCACAGTGAGACCCTGTCTCAAAAATCAAAAAAAAGAAAGGATTGGGCTCAGCATGTGGCAATTTAGTGTGAGACCTGGTCTCAAAAATGGGAAAGGAAAAAAAAAAGAGGCTAGGAATATAGCGCAGTGCAAAGTCCCTGCGTTTATACCCTAGTAGCAGAATCAATATAAATAATTTTTAAAAAAAAAATAATAACACATTTTTCTTCTTCTCAGAAGGCAACAGAAGGAACATGCCCAAGCTAGGTCTGCAGAGAGGTAGCCACAGGCATGGAGCCCCGAGACAGTTAGAAGGTGGCTACACCGTGGTGATTGACCTTATCTCTCTGTTCTCTCCCTGGTAAAGGGATTGTCCTTAATTGGGTCCTATGTGCTATGTGGACATCTTGCTCCTTGGGTGAAATCTGAGTTGGAGTCGGTGGTGGGTGTGTGTCAGGTCCTGGCCAGGGCCAAGCCTCAGTCCAGTAGATGAGTTTTGCTTTCTGGAGTCCCTTATCTATTGCATCTCTCCTGGCTCCCGAAGTACACAGTATTGTGAGGGCCTGAAGCCACTTCTGAAGGTTCTGCCACACTTCCAAATCAGTGCACGTTGCATTGTGCTGAACTCGGATGCTCACCCAGGGACTTCATTTACTGTAGCTCCCTGCTACAACCTTAGCAATCATCTGTGTTCTTTTCCATTCTTACATATAGGACTGCACTTCCTAAATCTTCCTATTATTTCTTTTGCACCCTTCTTTCAAACTTCATCTTTCACATGCAATACCAGCAAGAGCTGCACCAAACATACATACATACATATATATATATATATATATATATGCACACATATATATACATACATACATACTAGGTATTGAACTTAGGACCTTGCACTTGCCAGGTGGGTGCTGTGCCACTGAACTATAACCCCGATTATTTTTTTAAATGTATTTAGTTCAGGGTCTACAGGGTCTCCCTACACAGATTGGACTCGTAGCGATTTTCCTGTTTTCAGCCTCCCAAGCACTGGGACCATAGGCATGTGCCACCACACCCAGTGTCAGTGGCTGTCTCAGTGCACCCCGGGTGTGGGGCTGACACAGAATGCCTGGAACCTACCCTGTTCCCTGAGGACTATTTTGTTCAGAGAGAGGGTCTTGCTATGTGGTTCAGGCTGTCCTTACAATGATTCTTCTGCCTCAGCCTCCCTAGCCCTGGGATCACAAATATGCCCCCATTTCCAGCTATATCTCATCTTTGAAGTATCTCATTAAAATTTCAAATTCACTCCCTACTACGTATCCCCTTTCCTTCTTGTTTTTTCCATTTATTTGGTGACAGGTTTTTTGTTTTTAATTAATTATTTATTCAGTACAGGGTCTTACTAGCAGCTCAGACTGTAGTGATCCTCCTGTCTCAGCTTCCCCAGCACTGGGATTATAGGTGTGCACCACCCTGCCCAACTAATTCTCTTAGAAATATAGATGTAGGGGCCAGGGAGATTAGTGGAATAAGTGCTTGCCTGGCAAGTGCAGGGTCCCAAGTTCAATCCCTGGTTCCGCAAAAAATAAATAAATAAATAAATAAATAAATAAATAAATAAATAAATAAATAAAATAAATGTAGTCTCACTCCTGTCAAAGCTCTTCATAGCCCTTTTCTTTTCTCTCCAAGAAGCTTCAGGCCTCAGCTCTAAAAATCCTTATCTGACCATCTTAGCTGTAGCTGACCTCCCCTAGGATGCTATCATCTGGCTTATTTCACTCATGGCCCTTAGCACAGTCTTACTTCCCGTGTGTGTTTGTGGGTTTATTATCCGTCTCCCCTCATCCCTTTTGTGAAGTCTCTATGGGTCACAGTGGAAGTGATACACTCTTCCTGTGTCCACTATAGCACTGCAGTAGCACTCCGGTGGTAGGGGGAAAGCATGAAGGCTTTTCCAGGGAGGCTTCCCAGGTTGCATCGGCTACCACTGCATTTTTCCAGCATTCCTCATTGTCCAGTTGCTTCATAATTCTTTGTCCAAGTACTAATTTGACTGTTTATCTTTTATTTCTTTTCCTATTGTTTCCTTTATCTGGAATACCCCTGCCCTCCTCAGTCCACTTATCAATTCCTAACTTTTCTATCAACATATTTTTAAAGTCACCACTTTGTGTTTTTTGTGGGGGGCAAGGTTTATGTAGTTCAGCCTGGCCTTGAACTCCCTGTGTGTTCCCAGGCTTACTTCAAACTTGTGATCCTTCTGCCTCAGCCTCCTGTAATGCTATGACTACAGGCCTGGGTCATCATGCCTGGTTCTAAAGTCATGTCTTGTGTAAATGCTAGCTTCCCTCCTTTTCCAAGTCTATTAAGTATATGTAGTTTTCTTTTCTTTGCATTTTTTTTAAACTTTCTGCAAAGCTTTCTTCCAGAGGGGCTCAGTCCTTCTTGGCAGCTGCCTTCCTCATGGCAGCCAGCACGTTGTTCAGCTCCTTGAGCTTCCTCCTGGCGTGGATGTGCATCCCCACCCTTTTCTTGAACTTTAGGGTTTGTATGTCCTTGGAGACCTTGAGCAGCTCCATGGTGTGCCGCTCGTAGGGGGTGAAGCCACACACTTTTGGGATCATGTCCCACACAATTTTGGTCTGTTTGGTGAGAGGTCCAGGATGGCAGCTGTGCCTCAGTTTGCTTCCATTCTTAGTCACCTTGAGGCCCTTGTTAAGACCTACAGCCATGGGATAGTGGAGGGCCAGGGCTACTGTTCTTTGATGGTTGCTGTGGTGGAAGGTATATGTACTTTCTTAATACTGTCTTCACCAAGTAACACAGTACCCATATGTCCTAGGTACTAAACATTCATTGGTTTTGCTATCTAGTTCCGTCCTTCTATGAAGTGTGAGAAAAAAATTGTTTGGAGTAACTATAAACAGCCAGAGATATAGCTCATCGGTGTAAGTTCCTGCCTGGCAAGCACAAAGTCCTGTGCTCAATCCCTGATACTGAATTTAAAAAAAAAAAAAAAAAGGAGCAACTATAAGTAAAAGCCAGGGAAGAGCTTGGCCTGGTGGTGCATACCTGGAATCCCCGCACTCAGGAGACTGAGAAAGGAGGATTGCCCTAAGTTCCAGACTATCCAGGACTACATAATGAGTTCAAGACCAACCTGAACTAAACAGGGGAACCCTCTCTCAAAAAACCCAAATTAAATAACCAATTACCCCCCCTCCTCCCAACAAAATCAAAACTGGAAGTTTAAAGTTTATCCCTCTCTCTGCCCCCAGGGTCCTGCTTGGTTGTCCAGGCTGGCCTTAAACCTGAGATTGTCATGCCTCAGCATCTTGGGTAGCTGAGATTACAGGATTTGTCACTATGCCCAGCTCTTTTCTCATTCACTGCTGAGATGTCTGGTAGAGCAGAGCATGAGCGGGTTTCCTTTTCCTTAATTCATAAAGAACATTTTGAGTACACATCTTTGGGAACAAGCTTTACACAGCCTTTAGTATATGACTGATTTCTCCAGATCTTGTATGTTCAGCTATTATTATTATTATTATTATTATTATTATTATTATTATTATTATTATTGTACTGGGGATGGAACCCGGGGCCTTTGCACTGAGCTACATCCCTAGACTTATTTTTTTTTTGGGGGGGGGAGGGTCTCCTGAGGATTTACGTGTGTGTGTGTGTGTGTGTGTGTGTGTGTGTGTGTGTGTGTTTAGAGTTTTGAGCTTTGGTTAAAGTAACTTTCCCCCTAGTTGACCCTACCCTCCATTTACTGGTGTGACGACTTGGAATGTAGAGGTAATTTTCAAAGAGAAAAAGTATTTGCCAGGGGCAAAGGAGAGGACTTAAAAATTCCTGGTTCCACCAAGTGATGGAATATGAGCTAGAAACATAGCGTAGGGGGTAAATTATAGCCCAAACAGCCTTTGCTAAAATCCCAGTGATTACTGCTGGCTTTTTCAAGTAGTCCCAAAACACCATTTGTCAAAAGTAAAATTAGCTCAAGTTCTAGAATGCGCTGTTATCCCAGTCCTGCCCTGCAAAAGTTTGTCCGGCAAATATTTGCTGCGAGCCCGCGTCAAAGCATCAGGACCACAGGAGACCAGGGTGGCAGGAAAGGGAGTCCTGGGCTACTCTCTGGCGCCCCGAGTGCCAGATTCTGCGCGAGGCAACCCGCGTCCCTAATACCGCGAAGTGGGCGTCACTCCTACTTTCCAGGAAAGCACATGCCGGCCAAGGATCTGGGACCCCAGGCACAGACCCGCCCCGCTGGCCCGGGGGAGGGGGGAACAGCACGTGGTGCACGCGTGGGTATACCGGCCCCGCGAGCGCTGCCGCGGGCGGCGAAAAAGGCGGGTCTTCAAAATCGCCGGAAGCAGTCCCCCGCGGGGTCAGGGACCTGTCCGGGAGGCACCTCCACCACTGGTCACGAGAGTGTACCCTCCCAAGGAACAACCAATTTGCCACCTGAAGCCTCCTACAGCGCTCCCAACCATCGCCCGATAATCCGAGCAAAAGCGTGAGAGGAATTTACTTGATATTGCGGGCCAGCAGTCACATCCTGAACTACGTCTCCCGCGAAGCCCAGCGGTGTCGAGACGCGGCCGCGCAGGCGCGCGCAAGCGTGCGTGATGACGTCAGCAATTCTAGAACGTTGCTGTGGTAGCGCACGGGCGCCATGTTAGGACGAAGGGGAAGGAGGAGAAGCGCTTAAAGCGGCGGGAGCGGGCGCGGGAGTGGGGTTGGACCCACGGCTGAGGCAGGCTCCCCCTCCCTCCCGCCTCAGTGGATCATGCCCAGGGCGGCAGCAGCGGCGGCAGTGGTTGCGGGGGGGAAGTGATTAGGCGGTGCCGGCGCAGGAGACGATGCCGTTGTAAGTGATTTGTGTTGTTTTCTCTCGCACGCCGGCATGGCCTTGGGGGGCGTCGGGGAGGGGGAGGGGGAGTGCGCGAGAGGGGCGCTCGCCGTGGGGCGGCGGGCGGACGGCGGCCCTGCGAGTTCGCTTGGGCTCCGTGCTCGGGTTCCTCACCCCTTTCCTGGCCGGGTCGGCAGCGGGCGGGCTGGGGGCTTCCCCTTTCAGAAGAGCTTGGCATCCTCCCGCCCGGCCACCTCCGTTTCTGCGGCTGGTGGGAAACGAAAAGCTGAAGCGTCTGAGGCGGAACAGTGCCCGCGGAAGGGAAGCAGGCCCCACTCCTCGTGGGCCCTGCGCCGGGCTGCGCTTGCTCGCTCGCTCGCCCGCCTCGGGGCCGGGGGCGCAGGGTTCCGGGACGCGTCTCCCCTCGGTCTCTGCTCTGCCGGCTTCCGAAATACTCCTGTCGTGCGCCGGAGTCGCTTCGCTTCCGCCTCCTGGCCGAGTGGGCTTCACCGCAAGAGCAGAGCCCAGCTTTGAGCGTTGAGCCTGGTTGTCTGGTCCCCCTTGCCCCACCTCGCTCCGGAGCCTTTCCCGGGTCCATTAGGAAAGGCGTAAAAGGTCAAGTGTTGCTCTGCTTGGTTTTGGTGAGGTGGTCGGGTTTCTTACTGCGTCTCTTTCCTCTCTAGTGTGTTTTGGTTTGTGGACGTAAGCTTGCCAAGCCCCGCGGGCCAGCATCGTGCAGTCTCTACCTTAGGAGGTCTTTTAAAAGTTTCCTTCTCTCTCCCGTCCTGTAAGAATGAGATGTTAGAGAACTCAGGGGTAGGACCAAAAAATAAGTAACAGCTTTTAGTTTGCTTATATTCTGCGGTGTAGCGGCCTGAACTGTGAGACTGCATTTCTTTCGCGTTTGGAGTTTAAAGTGTGACCGTTCCCCTTTCCGAGAAGCACCAAGCTTTTTTTCATCCCTGTAGTCCTAAAAGGAAGCATGTAACAGACAGTTTTGATTAAACCCACGATTGTTTTGTGACTTCTAGACAGCTAATCCAGGAACCTTTTAGAAAGCCTTTTATGTCTTGCAAATATGACTAATGATAATTGAACATTTATAAGTTTGTGCATAGGTTTCTTTACAGGTGAGACTTTGGCACGAGCCTTAATGACATACCAAGTTCTAATACAATTCAAAACGAATTTCATGTCTTAGTTCTTGCTCATGTACTTGCTTCACTCGCACGTCCCTGACATTTGGTTTAGAGACTTTAACAATCTATTTTTTCTTTAATGAAAACATTTCTTAGCTTAATTATCATATAGAGGAAGGTTTAAAATCTGCAAGGTTGATTCTAGGAGAAGGAGTCCAGGGATTTTTATGGTGTTTTTCAGTTCAGGAGGAATTGAAATAAACGTGTGGCATTAGTGACTGGGGATATATAATGGTAGATTGGGATATATAATGGTAGATGGGTTTGCCTAGGGCCTTGAGACCCTGGTTCAATTCTCAGTCTCTTCCATCTATGTTTTCTTCAAACATTTGCTTAAAATAATACCATGTGATGACATCATCTTGATGGGGGGGGGGATGATTTTTAAGACAGGGATTTTGGTATGTAACCCAGGCTGGCCTCGAATTTACGGTGATCCTCCTGCCTCAGCCTCCTGAGTGTTGGGATTATAGTATGCTTTTGTGGCCATTACTGTCTTGACTCACGTTTTTATTCCCATTTTTGTAAAGAGATTTTGTATAATCGAGTCAGTATTAAAAGCCACAGGAAATGTACATCATAAAGAAAAGGTTTGTCAGATGAGGCAGTTTACCTCTGTAATCCCAGCACTTGGGAGGCTGAGGCAGGAGGATCACCAGGGGTTCTGACCAGCCTGAACTGTGGCCAGACCCTGTCTCAAGAAAACAGAAAAGGAAAAACCACAAAGGAAAAGGAAAAAAAGCTTTAATGAAGAAATAATATTAATTTGTCTTTTTTTGATAGAACTAAGTGTTCTCACACCTATTTCCAACTTTTTTAGTGAAGGAATGTATAAATAATTGTGACATTTTTCAACACATGTACTAAAGTTGAACGAATACAGAGAAGATGGGGATAGTTGTTGCACACAGATTAAAAAGATAAACTTTCAGTACAGAAAATGTTTTGGATTCCTCAGGAATTAGTTCACATGTATAGAAGGGAGGAGTTAAGACAGATTTCCACAGAGATACTGCCTTTTCTATGTGTTTACTGAGATTTAAACTGTATAGCCAGTTTTATCGTCTCTCCCTTTTAGGCATAAATATACAATAATTGGGGCTGGGGAGATAGCTCTGAGGCACAAGTGCCTGCTGGGCAAGTGCAAGGTCGTGAATTCGAACCCTGGTCCCCAATAAATAAATAAATAAATAAACAAACAAACAAACAATAATTGTTTAAAAATAATAGAATGGTCAGAGACTGTTGAAAAATGTTGGTTATCTTCCACATTAAATTGTGTTTGGTTTTTTTTTTAATTGCTTTTCTTTAATTTTTATCTTGGAATACTGGGAATTGAACTACTGCCGGAGTCCAGAATATTAAGCACAGGCTTGATCACTGCAGATTTCCTGTGCTTTCTTCTTTTGTTTTTCCCTTTTTTTTTTTTTTTCTTTTTTTCCTTTCTTTCTTTTGGTACTGGGAATCAAACTGAGGACCTTATGCTTGCCAGGCAGGCCGTGTGCCAAAGAGCTATCCCCCTAGTCCTTTTTTTTTACGCTCTACTGTCATATTTTCATTGTTTCTTTGATGTGCTCATCGAATTGTGATTTTTTTCTTTTTATTTAATATTTTGCGTGCCAGAGATTGAGTACAGAGTTTTGTGCACAGTTTGCAAGTATTCTACCACTGAGTTACAGCCCCAGCCCATTTCCTAGCTATTCTGTATTTGATTTCCAGCTTGAGTTGTGTGTTAAATTTGGGTGATGGATCTTATGTGAGAGTGCATTAAATCAGTGTTGCAAAATGTTGTAAGTTTAAACTTCATATACCAGTTACATGTATAATTTAGGAAATGCTGCCGTGTTTTAAAAGTTACCTGGTAAACTTCCAAAGGTTTTGATAGTCTTAGGATCCACTGCAACTCACCAGGTATCCCAAGCTGCCCTTGAACTTGCAGTAATTCTCCAGCTCAGCCTTGTGAGTAATTTATAGCCATGTGCCACCATGCCATTAATTGAGTACCTTATTTATTTAGTACTATTGACATTTAGTCCAGATAATTACTTTCTGGGGGCTATCCTATGTATTGTGGGGTGTTTAATAGTATCCCTGTATCTGTGTTCACTAGATAGTGGGTGCCTCACCTGTCATCTAGATTTAGATGTACCCTATGGTACATAATCTTTTGATTGAGAACCACTGCATTAAGACAAAGTATGGAAAATACATTGTATTCCTGCCCTACTTTGTGCTGGTCAGGTCATTGTTTCTATCAGCACAGTTCTGTCTGTCATGTGTAAAGAAAGACATAAAGGAGAATAGTATCAGTGACCTTGCATTTGTGCCATATTCAGATGTTAGCGGAAGAGATACTTAAGAAGACTTAGAGGATCCAGTAGCTTTCCTGTCCAACACTTGTGAGGGCTGTTAGGAGAAACAGTATGGTATTAGTATGAAAGAGGATCCGAGACCTTCTAGTTGATAGTAATGTTGAGTAGCAGTGGTTCTCACAGAACTGTGATATTTTGACAGGGAGGAGAGTTGTTGGGATTGATTTAATTCATTTATTTTTTTCGAGATAGGGTCTTGCTGTGTAGCTCAGGCCAGACTTGATAACACATTAAGTAGCAAAGACTGGTTTAAAACTTGAAGACCCTCCTGCCTTGCATAGCATGTGCCACTACTCCAGGTTGATATGTCTTAATGATTTTGGTTATTTCAGTTAGCATGATGATCTCCAGTTCCATCCATTTTTCTGCAAAAAACATAATTTTGCTTTGAGTAATATTCCACTGCATGTATATGTCATATTTTATCCATTTAGCTACTGATTGCACTGAAGTTGATTCCACAGCTTTTGAGAATTTGACTCAGATTTTAAATTTTGGAATTTTGTGAATTTCAGGCAGCCTAGTAAATGTTGGCTATCATTTTGGAATGTTGAACATTATTAAGTCATTAAGTTGTTGTGGCTGAGCTTCAACGTGTAGTCCTGCCTCAGGTTGGGAGAACATACTGGCACCGTCACACTTGGGTGATTGTTCATGTATGATTTTTTTTTTTTTAATGCAGAACTTGAGAGATGAGATAGTAAATAGTGTAATAGTGTAATTGAGTGTATGAGCCTATTTAATTTCTGTTCCCTGATTTCTGGGTTTCTACCCCCAGCTTGATAAATTAAAACATTTGTCATAGAACATTCTGTTCTTGGGAACTAAGTCAGGTCCGTGTGGCCATCCCCCCACCCCCTCTTCTTGAGACAGGATCTCACTCTGCTGTTCAGGCTGGCCTTGAGCTCACTTTGTAGCCCAGGCTGGTCTCAGACTCACAAGGATCCTCTTGCCTCAGCCTCCCAAGTATTAGGATTACAGAACAGGCATGTGCCACCACATTTGGCTAAGGCAGCTTTAAGTTAATATTACACTTAAATTTTACCTTCATTTGCATTTAGGTGAGTTTATAAAACATAGTTTCTGACAAAATGTGGTCATTTTGATTCTGAGCTATTTCTCATTTCTTGTGTCTTATTCTACACATTATTTTGTCTATCAACTTTTAAACAATTGGACAGTCTGAGCTTACGGATTACAGTGCAGCAGCATCGCAGGAGGTGCTGGTTCTCTTTCAAACTGGTTAAACTGGGCTTCCAAGTAGCCCCTTGACCATGGTTTTAAAGATGTTGCGTATCAATACTTAAACTAGCTCTGGATTTAACGTTTTACTTTCATTCTAATACTTTAACCCATTTCCTATGGGCCCTACTGGGAATCATGTTGATTAGTTCATACAGAATCATTTATAGGGGCTGGGAGGATAGCTTAGTAGAATAAGGGCTTGCTTAGCAAGTGCAGGGTCCTTAGTTCAATCCCTGGTACCACGGGGGGGGGGGAAGAGGGAGAGAAAGATTTGTATATCTTGAACTATACATTCTTTGGGGACCTTGGTATATGCCTATAATTTCAGTACTTACATGGCTGAGGCTGGAGGAGTCCTTAGGTCCATGAGTTCAAGACCAACCTGGGCAACTGTTATGGTTTATGTCTAGTTGTCCCCCAAGTCATTGGGCGGGACTTCTAGAGTTTGAGACTTGATCCATGATCCCTGGGATTATGGCTTTTAGTATTGATGGGATTATGGGTTGAAGTACTTCTGGGATTATGGGTGTAAACTAAGGTGGAGGCTAAGGCGGAGAGCCTGGATGTAATATAAAGGGAGACAGAGAGACAGACTAGAGCTGTAGCTGTTGCTCTGCTGCCCTGTTTGGTTGGCTACCTCTGCCACCATTTTGTTGCTGTTCCACTGCCATGAACTGGGTGCTCTCCACCCTGTTCCACTCAGCCTTGGGCCAGCCGAATATGGACTGAAACCTCTATGAACTTTGAGCTAAATAAACCTTTCCTTCCTTCATTTTGAGTGTTGGGTATTTTGTCCCAGCAACGAGTAAAAAGTAACTAAGACAGCAACCTAGTGAGACTTCTGACACTTTCTCTCAAAAAAGTCAATTTTCAGCCGGGTGTGGTGGCTCACACCTGTAATCCCAGCACTCCGGAGGCTGAGGCAGGAGGATTGGTGCAAGTTCGAGACCAGCCTGGGCTACAAAAGTGAGCTCAAGGCCAGCCTGAACTGCATAGCGAGACCCTGTCTCAAAAAGACAAAAAAAAAAAAAAAGTCAATTTTCAAGCTGAGGGATTTTCCTTTTTGAAATATGATCTTGCTGTGTAATTCAGGCTGGTCTTGAAACCACTACTTAGTTTAGGCTGGCTTCAACCTGTAGCAGTCTTCCTGCTTCAGCCTCCTAAGTATTAGAATTATAGATGTGTGCCACAATGCTTGGCTCTTTTTCTTTCTGTCCAGTCCTCTGTATTGAGTTCAGGTTCTTTTTTTTTTTTTTTTTTTTCTGGTACCAGGGGGTGCCAGGGATTGAACTCAGGACCTTGCGCTTGCCAGGCAAATGCCTATTTTACTGAGTCTCCATGAACTCAGGTTCTTTACCCTGAGCTATATCTCCAACTCTTTTGTGTTTTATTTTGAGATAGGGTTTCCCTTGGGACTAAGTTGTCCATACTGGGTTTGAACATGTAATCCTTCCGCTTCAGCTTCCCAGAGTGCTGTGATTACATGTACATGCCAAACTGTACAGAGTTGTGTGTGTGTGTGACATTTAAATCTCAAATTATTTACTGGTAGCAACACCATATTGTACTTGTATATGTGTTATTCTGTGTGCCTCAGATAAAACTCAGGATGTTAAATATTCTCTTCCTCCCCCACCACCTTAGAAGGCATCACATTTAACATTCATTCAGACTCTGTACTATATATATTCCCAGTCCTTTTAAAGAAGATGAAGACTCCCGAGTTACCCAGACTGGCCTTGAATTTACCAGGCTTCTGCCTCACTTTACCTAGTGGATGGTGTTCCAGGCATGAGCCACTGTGCTGACGCCTCCTGGCTTGTCTGTCCTTTATCCCCTTTCCCTGCCACTAAGTCAGGGTACTGCTATAATGTCCAGTCTGCATCTGAACTCTTGGGCTCATGGAGCCCTCTGCTTCAACCTCCTGAATAGTTGTGACTACTGGTATCTTCCACAGTACTTAGTTTTTAGTAAAGTGATTGTGTGTTGACATTTAAAGCCGTTTACAGATTTGAGGTTGTAACAACATTCTCATTTGTGAATATAGAAGGATTTGGGAAAGAAAAAAAACAACCTCTGCTTTCACAGTTGCATTTTATATTGCTGTCTGTATTTCATCTAGAAACCAGCTTCTTTTTTTTCCTGGTTTGGGGGATAAGAATAGTGTTGGCCAGCATAGTGGTGTGTGTTAGCAATACTAGCCCCTCAGGAGTCTGTGTGAGGAGGATCACGTGTACCAAGATCTGTTTGGGTAATTTAGGCAAGACCCTAAGAAATAAAAATGATGTGAAGTGGGCCCCGCAGGATGGCTCAGTGGTCTAAAGCGCCTGTTTAGGAAAGCTTAGGCAGCTGCAGGGACCGTGGTTTGATCCCTGGCAGCCAGCCATAAAAATAAATAACAAACAAAAGTTCTGAAACAAGAAAAAAAAATGACGTGAAGTGTAGCTTACCGGTAGAGAACTTGCTTGCCTAATGTGGGTTAGGTCCTAAATTTGGTATCCAGCAAATATTTCTTCCCAAAAGCATTGCAGTTATTTGGATTATTAGGAACATTTAAGTTGTATTACTTAGGGCTGGGTGGGCGGTACTTGCTTGTAATCCCAGTGCTCTTCAAGGCTGGGCACTTTAACAGCTGTCTTCAAATAAAAAGATGAGCATGATGGCACATGACTATAATCCCAGGCTAAGGGATTGCCGAAAGTTTGAGGCTGGTAGTATAGAGTGAGTTTAAGCCAGCTGAAACTACAGAGCAAGGCTTCATCTGGGGGGATGGGGAAAGGTTGTGCCCCCACAGCTCAGTGCAGAGGCCTTGGGTTTTGTCCAAGTACTGAGGGGGAAATCCATTTCTTGAAGTATTTAATACTGTACATCAATACATTTTTGAAGTTTTATTTCCTCAATTGTTTTTTTAATGTATTTCAGTACAGGTTCTTACAGGGCCTTCTCCCTACACATATCAGACTCGTAGTGATCCTTCTATTTTCAGCCTCCCAAGCACTGGTATTATAGGTGCATGCCTGTGTGCCCTAGGGGCGGGGCCTGGTTGATGGGGTGATGGGGATTGAATCCTGGTCGCTGTGCGTGCCTGAGCAGGCGCTTTAGTCCACTGAGCTATCTGGCTGGCCCCTCAATTATTACATTATTGTTACTGTTATTTTACACAGTTTGGACTTCTAGTGGGCTGCTGGGATTATAGGCATGAGCCACCATGCTTGGTTTTGGAGCTGTCATGGTGCACCAGGGTTTCAGGGGCTGGCAAGGGATGCACTACTGAGGATCCAACTTGGGACCTTGTGTTTGCCAGGCAGGTGCTTAGGTTGGCGAGATAGCTTAACTGTCTTTAAGTGCCTGCTTAGGCAGAAGCAGGGACTGAAGTTCAATTCCAGCACCACACATGGCCTTGGACATGCTGAGCTGGATCACTATGAGCACGAACTGCATAGTGAGACCTGTACCAAATGCATACAGTTTTTTAAAAAATTATTTAAGTGATACTTGTTAAGTCCATAGAGGAATACTGTACTTTGGATGGTTTTTCCCTTCCCTCAGCCATTCAAGAGAGAGACAAACCAAAGGAACAGTTTTTAGATGCCGTTAGGAAAGGAACAAAATCCACCTGACCTTTGTAGCAATTGAATAACAGGCACACTTTCCCTTCTACAGGCAACCTTGAGTTCACAGTTTAAATTTGTGCTTCATCATACTTTATTCCCCTTGAGCATAAACTATTACATCATTTGTGTTGAGCTTCTGCTGTTTACTGAGCACTGGCTGGGTGGTTCCCCTAGAATACCTTTTTAAGAAATACAGCTGTGATCTGAATGTGCTTAGTACCACTTAACACTCAGCATGTGGTGGTCAGTCTGTTAGCAGTTTTTAGAATAATTTCTTAATGAGGAAATAAACTACCTTGTTTATATGCTTGCCTATAAGCTACTACATGTGTTAAACTCCTTGTGAATGACTATATTGTATTTCTGCTAAGATTTACTATTTAATGCCTGTTGAAGTACCCCTTTCTATCAAAGTCCTTTTTTCTCTGCTTAATCTGAATAGACATATGTTCAAGGTTAAATAGCAGATATACTTGGAATGTTTAAATAGGTTTTAAATTTCCCTATCACTTCCAAAGTATATTTATGAAGTTAAGCTTTTAATTCTAACTTTAGAATAATTATTTCCTATTGGATGTTTTTAGATTTTAGGCAGTTGATCATGGTGAAATAGTATGAGCGATAACTTGTTTCACATGCCCAGTATGAAGAGGCAGATTCATAGTCAAGCTTTTGTATATATTGGAATGAAAAGGACTGACCAAGAACTCAGTGGTCTAAAGCACCTGCTTAGGCCAAGTGCAGCAGCTGGGGTTTGATCCCTGGCATACTGTGCCAGGCCATTCTTGAGACTGCAGTTGAGAGTGGGAGTAGTGGCATGTTCCTGTAATCCCAGCACTTGGGAGGCTGTAAACAGGAGAATCACTACAATTCTGATTTATATAGTGAGAACCTGTACACCCTATAGACCCTGTAATAAGATTAAAAAAATGAATAAACAAACAGGGATGAAAGTATTTAAAAGTATTAATAATTTGAAACAAACACAATGGAGATATGTTGTCCTTTGTGTGAAGGTGACCTGCTGATTTCCTCTTGCATAATCATGATTCCATTTCCTTTTTCAAGATTTTGCTTTTTATTTAAGATTTAAGGATTGAAATTCCAGACTAAATTTCTCTAGATTGTCCTAGAGAACAGACTGCCTTACCTATTTTACTTGTATTTCTGCTGTTAGCATTGTCTTTTGTACATACTTAGCCAAATGTATTACACTTTCTTGACAAATAAGTTAAAAGGTGCTGGATGGGTAGTAAATAAAACAACATTTACTTTGGATTTACTGCTTTCTTTTTTTCCCTCCTTCTCACTGTTTATCTTTTCCTCTTAGAATGTTGCCGAAGTAATCCTTCCACTTGCACTTCCCAAAGTACTGGGACTATAGGTGTGCATTGTGCTGAACACTGATATTTTTTTTTTCATTGTAGTGGAGATGGAACCCACGGCTTTGCATAAACTCTGAGGGGACCCCTACCCCACCGCAAACTCAGAATCTCCCTAAATCATTAAATTATCCTCCCAGGCTGGGCTGCAACAGGTTCCTCTCACAGGAGGCTGGGGTTGCCCACATGCATCACCATGCTGGACAGGAACGAACGAACGAACAAACAAATGAGTGAATGAATGGTTTTTCTCCCTTCTTCCTTTACCTCCTTCATTTTCTTTCCTTCTCGCGCATCCTGAAATTTTCAGACAGTCTGCCTCAGCCTCCTGGGTGGGTGGGGTGATGGCTGTAGGAAGATGCTTCTTTTCCTAAAACGGGTTTGGAGGTCATACTTAGAGGTACTCTACCACTGAGCTGCAAAAAAGAAAAAAAAAAAAGAAAAAAACAAAACAAAACAAAAAAAACCCCACTCAGCTTTAAAAAAAAAAAAAAAGGCTGAAATTGCCTCAGTGTGTAATTTTTAGTGTATGTCCTACTTTAGCCTGTCTTGGTGGGATTACAGGCATGTACCACCAAGCTTGTTTTTATTTATTGCTTGCTTGCTTGCTTATTTATTTATTTATTTATTTATTTATTTATTTATGGTGGTACCAGGGGTTAACACAGGACCTTGCATTTGTCAGGCAAGCACTTACTCCACTTGGCTATCTCCTCAGCCTTCATTTATTCATTCATTCATTTGGTATGAAGTCTTGCTATGTAGTTTAGACTTGTAGCAACCCTCCTCTCTCAACCTGCCCAGCAATAGGATTACAGACATGTACCACTGTGCTTTGTTTTGGTGCCTGGCATGGTGAGTGTGGTACTGGGGATCAAACTCTGGTCCTTGCACTTACCAGGCAAGCGCTAAGCTATCTCCCCAGCTCCTTTTTACTGTTTCTGATTACAGAGTGCTGCACTGAAAAGTTCCATTAACATTCTTGATTTGCGTCATCTTTTTGTAATGGTACTCTTTCCTTCCCCTCCACCTTCCATGCGTCTCCCCTGTGCAATCATGTTCCTCCTGTAGTTCAGACTGGTCTGACTGTATACCTCAGAGTACGAGTACAGCCTTGCTCTGCTATGTCTAGCTCTTCAAATAGTGTTTTTATTAACGTAAACCGAGTTGTATGGTTTTTTATATGTTTGTTTTAATGGTGCTGGAGATTATCCGAAAGTCTTGTGTGTGCTAGCCCTTTGCAGTTGAGCCCTATTCTCAGGTCCCTGGGTTTTAAACAGAAACTGTTCAGTTGCCCCTGGTGGCTAGAGAATGATTTTAGAAAGTTATTTATCTTGCTAACTTTATTTGAATTTAGTGGTACATAATATGATTAAATGGTTTTAACCTTTGTATGATCTTTACTAGTTACTCCCCCCACCCTACCCCCCATTACTGGGGATTGAACTCAGGACCTTGTGCTTGACAGGCAGGTGCTTATGCCACTGAGCTACCTCCCTTGCTTTACTATTTACAGTTAAAAAATAGTTTAATGAATTAGAGCTGAACATGATGGTGACTGACACCTGTAGTCCCAGGCTGAGGCAGAGTAATCTTGGGGGTTAAGCTATCCTGAGGTACTTGGACAGCCCCTCTCAACACACATGCACAGAACAAGTCCTCTCAGAACACATACACACGCACACACACACACACACACACACACACACATGAAGCAAAAAAGCAGTTTTTAAAAGTTTATATAATGTAAATGAAACTAATGTCTCTTCATTCTTGGTGTCTGTGTGAGTAGCTTAAGAAAGTAGATGGCTTGCTGGCCATGGTGATGTATGACTACAATCCCAACATGTGGAAGGCTGAGCTACACAGAGTTCAAGGCCAACATGAAGTGTGTGTGGAGACCCTGTCCTAAAGAAAGGAAGGAAAGAAGAAAGGGAAGCCATTTTATTTATTTATTTATTTATTTAATTTATTTATTTATTTATTTATTTATTTATTTATTTATGGCTAGCTATTCGAAAGCTGTACAATGGCACATTGGTATAGTTCTTATGATTGCAGGTTCTGGAGTCAGATACTTGGATTTTTTCTTCTGGAAAGAAAGAATGGAAACATTTCAATAGTGGAGTTGTAATAATGCAGAATAATGCACAGTGTTTGACACATTTCCCTGGTCTGGTATTTGTTGAAATTCAGTAAATGAAACTATAATCATAATTC
>PVJA010011685.1:0-21570 GCA_004027025.1 Myocastor coypus | reverse complement strand
TGAACTCCTGGTAGTCCCTTCTGTTTCGCTCTCCCAAGTGCCCTGCAAAATTTTATAATTTAATTTTTTAAAATTATTATTGCTCTTTATATTAATTTGTTGGTACTTGGAATGGATGCATGGGGGCTGAGCACCATTGTGAAAACCTTTTTTTATTTGTATTTTGAGACAAGATCATGCTAACTTACCTAGATAGGGCTCTAATTTGTAGTTCTGCCTTGGTCTCCCAGAGCTGGGATTACAGGCACAGGCCATTGCCCTCCTTTTTTTTTCTTGCCTTTGAGATCAGTTTTTGTAAGGAAAGACTTGAATGCCATTACCAGAAGTTACAACTTTTAGAAAGTTATATTTCAGGAAGATAAGGGTGGTGGTAGTGTTTAGTGGACCACTATGGCCAGAAAGACAGGCATGAATATAGAAATGTTATTTCTGAAGATGGATTTAGTGCTATGTAAACATGGTTTTGATGAAAGTGTTTACCAAATTCTAAGAAGAAAAAAGTTCTAAAAGGCACACTTAGTTTCATGCTCTGAATCTGAAAAAAAGAAAATGTATCTATCTTTCTTTGGTTATCTTGTGGTTTTGAGACGTAAAGGTTTTATATGTGTAGCTGTATTGGTATCTTATTCTAACCCAGGAAGGATTAAGGTGTTTCAAGAGTGCTTTAGTCATATATTAAAAATAATGTAGTGAGTCACACCTTGAGTTCACTAAGCTGTAATCACAACACTTGGTAGGCTGAGCCAAGAGGATTGTTGTGAGTTTGAGGGTACCCTGGGCTACATAAGCAAGACCCCGGGGTGGGTAAGGGAGGAGATAAATTAAAAACAGAATATTCACATCAGACTAAGTACAAAGAAAGAATAAGGGGAGACATATAAAGTAGCAAGAAATAGCAAGGGTAATAAAATGAGCTCTTATGTGGGTGGCCCTTAGTTTTGCTTTTTTCACTATTCAAGTAGCATTCTAGAGATAAGCATAGATCCCATTCTTGAGATGAAGATAGATCAGGTGCTTAGGAAAAGCACATGTGCATTGTTGTTTGGTTGGTTGGCTAGTTTTGTGCTAGGGACCTTGAGAAGCTACACAAATATTCTGCCACTGAGCTCTCTGTACACCTCAAATGCCTGTTTATGTGGTTTGTTTACCTTACAGGACTGGGGATAGGACTCATGGTCTTGTGCGTGTTAGGTAGTTACTGTACTGCAGAGCTTCACATGCATTTCCCTTGCCCTCTCTCCATTTATTCATGTATTCATTTGCTACCATCCCGATTGAACCCAGGGCTTTGGAACTGAGCTATATCTTATTTTTTGAGAAGGGTCTCACTGTGTTGCTAAGTTGCCCCAGTTAGACTGAAACTCTCTTCTTTCAGCCTCTCAGACTACTGGAGTTACAGGTTTGTGAGGCCATTCTCAGCTTTCACACGTTTTTTTTTTTTTTTTTAATTTAATTTTTAATTTTTAATTTTTTTCTTGTTTTAGAACTTTTGTTTGTTTGTTTGTTTGTTTGTTTTTATGGCTGGCTCAGCCTGCCCTGAGGGCAGGGCTGGTGCAGCATGTGGTGCCAGGGATTGAACTGTGGTCCCTGCAGCCGCCCAGGCTTTCCCAAGCAGGCGCTTTAAACCACTGAGCCATCCTGCTGGGCCCTTAATTTTAATTTTTTTGGTATTGGGAGTGGAACTCAGGACCTAGTGCTTGCAAGGCAGGCATTGTGCTGCTAGCTACATCAGTGGCTGTCACGTGTGCTCTTGATAGTGAATATGGGTAAGACATTTTATACTGCAGCTTTACCCCCACCCCATTGTTTTATATGTATTGTGAAAGTTTTACTTATTTTCATTTTTTTGGAGACAAGGTTATCTATGTAGGTCAGGCTGCTCTTAAACTCACAGTATAGTCTAGGCTGCGCTAATGGCAACCCTTCCACTCAGTGGAGTGCTGGGATTACTGGAACTTCACTGTTTAGGGTAGAATAAACAGCATTTTGTGCATGCCCGAGACAGGAAAGTACCACAAATTGGAGGCCAGATTGGGCTACAGAGTGAGATTAAGGCCAGCCTGGGCTAGAGTGTGTTCAGGGTTAACCTGAACTATATGATGACACCTCCCCCACGAAAATTCAGTTAAAGAAATGGAAAGTTTGACTTGTTTCATTTAAAATACAATAATGGGGAGGGGGAGATAGCTCCGTGGCACAAGTGCCTGCCTGGCAAGTGCAAGGTCATGAGTTTGAACCCCAGTCCTGCCAAAGACAAACAAACAAAAAAACATAAAATACAATGATGGTTAATGTTGTGCTTGGGACAGTTTGGACACTCAAAGCATCTGCCCACCATTTTTATTGATGGCACAAAATACAAATTAACATGTTCCTGCCTGATTGAACTACTCCTGATTAGCAGCTTAGACCACTGGTGGTATCAATGGATCTGGTCACTATTACTAGTCTTTTTACTGATAAAATTAATGAAAAGCATGCATGGACTTTATTTAGTGCTCGAATTTGAATAATTACTGCCCAAATAGAAATATTAAATCAACAAATTATTTCATTAGATTAAAAGAATTTTATATTCATAAATAACTCAGTAATTCTTTAAATTTTAACATGGAAATCTTATACCATTGCTTGGGTATATAGTAAACATTTACAACTGCTGTACCATAAATTAGCTGTATTTTATGTCATTTTACTGTTTTCCTTAAGGAACTGTAAAACAGTGATATGTGGTCTGCTTAATTAGTACCTTTCTTTGCATTATTGTAGTAAAAGACCCTCTAAGAAGTGATACAACCCACTTGATGAGACAGTCATATGTGTACCACCTGTGGTTCAAGTGCGAGACTAGTGCTTAAATTTGCATCAGAACCACCTGGCAGTGCGGCAGATGAATTATAACATCCATCATGAACATGTAAAGATGTGTTTGTTTCTTTTTAACTAGTTGTGATTTATTTTTACTTATTTTATGTGTGTTTCTTGAATTCTATAACACACACACACACACACACACACACACACACACACACATTTTCTTGAATTACATGGAACAAATTTGGTCCCCCCCAACCCCAACCAGGGATTTAATTCAGGTCCTTGAACTTGTCAAACAGGCACTGAGTTATCTCCCCAACCTCTAAATTTGGGTTTTATTTAATAATTCCAAGGCTAGATAATGGGCTACCTTTTGAACAAATGTCCCAACTTACATGAATTATTTCCCCATCAAAATGTTAATATGTATCCCAGTGAGGTGGTGCATATCTGTAATCCCATCACTCTGGAGGTTGAAGCAGGACACTTGTGTCTCAAGGCAATCCCAGCACTGTGGATGTTACCTTTGTAGTTGGCAAAAACAACATTTAAAAAATATTTTTTAGGTGACACCTACTCAGGGACCCCCCTCCTGTCCCTATCTCAGGAGCTTTCTTTCCCTCAATCTATTCTGCTCATAAAAAAATAATAATAATAAAAATTTTTAAAGAAGAAAGAACAAAAAACAACAGAATTCTAAAGCAATATGACAAGAGGGTGACAATGATCAACACATTGCATGTTATTATGTTTAAATCATTTACTCAGAGTACAAGATACCAACATTTAATTATCCAAACAATATGAGCCCAAACCTATCCCTTTGATGAACTAAGGGAAATCAGCAGCATAATTGTCCTCATGTATATGTATATGTATATGTATATGTATATGTATATGTTTATTTTCCTCATCCTTCTAAACCAATTTTTCTTTCC
Organism: Myocastor coypus; assembly: GCA_004027025.1. Lineage (NCBI taxonomy): Eukaryota > Metazoa > Chordata > Mammalia > Rodentia > Myocastoridae > Myocastor > Myocastor coypus. The sequence continues at coordinate 17,815 of PVJA010011685.1, read as the reverse complement.
TTTTGAAGTTTCTTCCCGTTTTACAATATCTGTTGAACATTTTGGATCACATTCTTTCAGCTTCTCACACTAGGGAGATAGTTTAGCATCTGGCTAATTTCACTTATGAGTATGGTCTCAGGTTGCATACATTTACCTATAAAAGTCTCCAGTTATTCTTCATTATTGCTGGGTAATACTCCATTATGTAAGAAGACAATACCTTCTTTTAAAAAATCCATTTCTCAGTTGATGGGCATTCGGGTTGTTTCCAAGATCTAGCTATTATATATTGTGATGCTATAAACATAGGTGCACATACTGTCTCTGTGGTGTGTTCTGTGAACATATTTGGGGACTAGCTGGGTCAAATTGAAACTGCAGTACTAGTTTTTTAAGGAATCTATATGCTGATTTCTACAGTGGTTGCACCAGTCTGTACTCTCACCAAAAGGAGAGATGGGTTCCTTTTTACTCCCAGCATCTCCAGCACTTGTAACTGGTTAATTTTTTCTACTTTTTATTATTATTATTATTATTATTATTATTATTATGTAATTAGTACAGGGTCTCTCTACACAGGTTGGACTTACAGTGATCATCCTGTTTTTCAGCCTTCCAGTGCTAGGATTAGAAGTGCATGCCACCATGCCCAGTCTCAATCGTTGTCTCAGCGCACCCTGGGGACAAGGCTGACACATCAGGGGATTGAATCCCTGCTTCTGCACTTTCCTAGCCAGGCACTTTAATCTGAGCTATCTGGCCAGCCTACTACTGGCTGATTTCTTGATGATTGTCATTCTTTCTGGGGTGAGATGGAATCTCTGTTTTAATTTGCATCTCTCGATAAGTGATACCAAATGTTTTTTCATATATTGCAAAAATAGCATTTTTGAAGTTTGTTTAGTAATGCTTTAGAGGTAACAATGTAAAAGATCTTCAGTGTTTCAATGGGAAGTATTTCCACAAGTTTTTTTGTGTTGTGTTTTATCTAGTAGTGTGTACAGCTCAGTGAGACATTTATGTGGTGGTGAAGTTAAAATCCTTGGGGGAAGAGGAGAAATAGCTTCTGGTCACTGACTTTTAGTTATCCTTTCTAGTAAGAGAGTTTTTTGAAAGTAAAAACTTTGTGCCAGAGGGGATGGGGTGATAGCTCAATGGAGTAAGTGCTTGCCTAAGTTCTAATCCCTGATTGTGGGGGGGGGGGCGCGAATTGGACCAGGGATATAGCTTAGCAGCACATGGTAAACATGAGATTGTAAGTTTGATTTCTGGGGCATGCACACACACAGGAACACACACACACCAAAGTAAAATTTTTGGTGGTGTAGCATGGAATAAACTGCTTAGAAGCCGGGTGTGGTGGCGCACGCCTGTAATCCCAGCACTCGGGAAGCTGAGGCAGGAGGATCGGTGCGAGTTCGAGACCAGCCTGGGCTACAAAAGTGAGCTCAAGGTCAGCCTGAACTGCATAACAAGACCCTGTCTCAAAAAGACAAAACAACAACAACAAAAAAAAAACTGCTTAGAAACATAGTTTACTGATGTTTTTCTAGTCATGATGATTGCACTAATTTAATTCCAAATCCATTTTTTAGTCCAGTTACAACACAGGGATCACAACAGACGCAGCCACCGCAGAAGCACTATGGCATCACCTCGCCCATCAGTTTAGCAGCCCCTAAGGAGACCGACTGGGTGCTGACACAGAAACTCATCGAAACTCTGAAGCCTTTTGGGGTTTTTGAAGAGGAAGAAGAACTGCAGCGCAGGTAGAGAGGCTCTGTATGTCTGTAGTTTAATTTATATTATTAACATTGAAATTAATTGTGAGGCATTATGTGCTCATTTAGAAGGTCAGCATTATTCCAGATTTATGTCTGTTTTGGTAAGAGTGCTACCTAAGAAAGATAACCTTAATATTTTCCAATAGAGTTCTTATTTTGGTATTTGGTGGTTTTGGTAATTATAGTACAGAATAGTCAGGAGAAAAAAGGACCTTACCCAGTGAAATGTTATCTATATGTAACTTACCTCTGCTTATTGCTGTTTACTTAAATGTAAAATTTAGAAAAATACCTATTTAAGACTTGTACAACCCATAGTGATGTGGAAAAACAACTTGATACTTGACAATTACTTTATCAACAGGATTTTAATTTTGGGAAAATTAAATAACCTGGTGAAAGAGTGGATACGAGAAATCAGTGAAAGCAAGGTAAGGTGATGTTTTGTATATAGTAATAGAATACAGTAATTGTCATACCTCACATACTTAAGTGAATTTAGTCTTTAATGTGGCATTTGTTTTAGACTATTGGTGCTTTAATTTACTGAGCTATCTCACTGGCCCTGAATAAAAATTTATATTTTGTTTCTTAGTTATTTTCAAAGTAAAAAAATCAGCCCAGCTTACTGATATTTTTTCTTTTAAGTGTTTTTTGATTGCAGCATTTCAAAGCTGAACTCAGTAAGCTACTCACACTCTTTAGAGAACAATGGATGTTTTCCTAAAAAGGGAGCATTCTTAGCATGCATGAGGGCCTAAATTTCACCCCCTCCCCAAAAGATGTTAACTTTATTTTGGGGTCTTATAAGGAATCTTAAAATAATGGGCTTTTTTATTTCAATATTTTTAATATTGGATTATCAAACTATCACTATTTTTAGATTTTTATAACAGCATTCTTTTAAGTTACTATGAGGGATGCTTGTCTAGATCTTGGTAAAAGAAATGCTTTTTGTTTTGAGACAAGTTCCCACTACATAGTTCAGGTTGGCCTTGACCTTGGGCCAGTCCACCTACCTCTGCCTTAAATTCAAGGCTACCTTGAATACATAGGTTAAAAAAATTTTCAAAAACTTTTGACTGTGCTTTTCTTGGGGAAAAAAAAATCTTTTTCTTTTTTATAAGTTTTTTTTTTTAAACTATTTACATTAAGGCTGGCTCAGCCTGCCCTGGGGGTGGGGCTGGCACAGCTTATGGTGCTGGGGATCGAACCACAGTCCCTTAGACCACTGAGCTATGTTGCCAGCCCCCAAAAAACAACCTGAATTAATAAATCTTATTTTCTGATTACAATGAATGTAATAGGGTATGTACAGGAATTTATAGAATTGTATTACAATTGTATCTAGCCACATGTGATTATTTAAGTTAGAATTAGAATGAAACATTTAGTATTTAACATGTTTAGGAAGGGACTATAATTCATGTTTCACTGCCCAATGGCTTGAACCATTAGTAGATGGTGCATGTGTGATTGTCCTGTCAGGTGGCCTTTTATTTTATCAATAAAATGAAAATGCTTAGATTTTTTTGTACCAACAGCGGTTTATGCTAGTGGGAACAAATATGTTAATCACACTAGCCAGATTTCAGGCAGTTGGTGGTGATGACTATAGTGCCTATTATATTGAAGATACATTGATTGTGCATATCCACAAATAAAGTTTTATCTCAGAGCATCCACTAAATGTATGTATTTTTAATTGCCATTTTCAACAGTTCAGTGCTGTAGTTTTTAATTTCTTTTATGAATATAATTGTACACATAGCTTGCTGTCTTATTTTAAATAACCAGGTCAACATTGCATATACTTACAAATATCTAAATACAAGAAAGCAGAGGCCTTATTTAACAGTGTTAACAATGTTCATACCTTGTTTTTTGTGGTAATGGTTATAGGAGCCCTCTTCAACAAGAGTCACTGAATCTTTGAAGTTTAAAGATACTATTTGGCTTTATTTCCAGTTTCAGAGTTGGGTAACACTTTATAAGGTAGAATGACTGTTAACCTTCTTCAATCTTTAGAAGCTTTTAGAAGTCTTTTGGAATATGAGTAACACTTGCTAAATTTTTTTGGTGTAAGGAATGTGAGGGGTATTTTTTAAAATGTGTTTAGTACAGGGTCTCACTACAAAGATAGGACTTGTAGTGATCCTCCTGTTTTCAGCCTCCCAAGTGCTGGGATTATGGATGGGTGCCACCACACCTTCTCATCACAAACTTGGTCCCTGCATCTGCCTAAGCAGGTGTTTTAATCTGCTGAGCTATCTGGCTCACCCTGGGAGGGGAGTAATTCTGTATGTGTTATGGTATCAAATGTTTTATTATACTAAGAAATTGGAAAGTAAAAGGGACCTTCTTGTTTTATTTTGGGACAAATAGGAACAAGGCCATTGAATATACAGTAGTCAATTTACGTAGTGCCGGAGCTAAGAAGACACTTGGTTTCTTTTGGTTTTGAGATAGGACCTTGCCACAGACAGGCCTCAGATTCAGAGCAGTATTCCTGCTTCAGCCTCCCAAGTGCTGGGATTACGTATATGCACCATAATGCTTTTTGATAGTTCTGAGTAAAGAAACTCTTAAGTCTTTTTTATTGATTGGTAAGGTTCTTGTTTACTAAAAGCACTTCGGCAAAACAACCAGGCCATTACTGTTTAAAACCCTACTCCCTCACTCACTTTCCTTATTTGAGTAGAAAATTATTAACTTTTGTAGGAATTTGGCTTCTGCGACTGGCCATGAGAAAGGTGTGAAATATCTAAGTCTTTTGGTGAAAGAAAAGCGTTCTCTTGAGACTTGGAGGGAGTTGTTCATCACTGTACTTGAAGGGATTCCTCAGCAGACTTCTTCCTTCCTGTCTTCAGAGTAAAGTACAGGACCTGGGCTCCCGGAAGGGGTTGCTGCCAGCCGGAACACCAACCAGCAGGGCATCCTTGCAGGCATTCTGTATGCAGTACTGTTGCAGCTCTGTGGCTGCCTGGGAAACCTTGATCCTTTCCACGCTGGCCTCGAGCTTGAGTTGCTCCACCAGGCTCTGCAGGGCGCTCACGCTGGCCCTGGAAGACATGGCGACAGCGACTCCGGCTCTTGGCCTTAAGTCTCTCTCTTTTTTTTTGTCTTTTTGAGACAGGGTCTCACTATGCAGTTGAGGCTGGCCTTGATCTCACTCTTGTAGTCCAGGCTGGTCTCGAACTCGCACCAATCCTCCTGCCTCAGCCTCCCGAGTGCTGGGATTATAGGCATGCGCCACCACGCCCTGCTAAGTCTCTTTTTTAAAAAAATCATTTTGTGAAAGTGTTTCACGAGGCTGAAAAAACCAATAATGTAGCACTACGCTGACTTTGAAGTCACTTATGAAATGGGAAAGTTATAGGGTAATATGCTGTAGGGCATTTAGTATTATCATTGAATACCTTTATGTGTTCAGAACCTTTTTTTTATGAGAATCTAATATTCATGATTTATTTTATGTAGGATCTATGTCTTGAACAAATGCTCCGATTTTAGTTAACACTGCTTCTGTGGGATCACTTGATCTCTATTCATTCATTCATTCATTCATTCATTCATTCATTTAGTCTTTTTGAGACAGGGTCTCGCTATGCAGTTCAGGCTGGCCTTGGGCTCACTTTTGTGGTCCAGGCTGGTCTTGAACTTGCACCGATCCTCCTGCCTCAGCCTCCCAAGTGCTGGGATTATAGGCATGCGTCACCACACCCGGCATTGATCTCCGTTTATGATTTCCAGAAATGTAGTAAATTCTCTAGAGCAGTGTGTGTCTACCAAAGAACACTTATTAGAATTTGGAAATTACTTGAATATCAGGTTAGATTGATGTTTGGTGGTTTTGGTAAGGTTTTATGTTAACGTACTCTATAAGTTTGCATTGTCATTTTATTTCGGTTTTTTGGTGTGAGGTTGACTCTTGCTGTGTCTCCCAGGCTGACCTTGAGCTGCTGAGCTTAAGGGATCTTTCTACTTCAAACTGGAAGTGCATATGTGGACCCCCCTCATCTGACTTGTGTTGGTTTTTTTAGAACTATAGAATGAGTCAGGTGTGCTGGTATACACCTGTGATGCCAGCACTTGGGAGTTTGGGCAGGAAGATAATTTGAGACCACGCTAGGCTATATGTTGAGTTAAAGGCCACCTTGCACAACATAGTGTGGTAGTATCTCAAAAAACCCCAAACCAGACAAGGATTTAAAAATTGTAAAATATGGTATCATTTAAAAATTACCCTTGTATTTTATTGACTTTTTCTTTGGTTTATTTTAACAGAATCTTCCACAATCTGTAATTGAAAATGTTGGAGGAAAAATTTTTACATTTGGATCTTACAGATTAGGAGTACATACAAAAGGTATGGAATTTTTTTCTCTTGAAGGATTGCATTTTTTAAGGATTATATATAATGGATTATAATGACATGTTCTTTTTCATTGTTTATGCATTCTCTGTAAGCTTTGGTTTGCATGGAAGTGTAAGGACTTGAAAGAGTCTTAAAAGACAAAATTATATCTTCTATGTAGTGAGTACTTCTATGTAGTGATTAAGAAGTTAGCTGGACTTTATTCAGTATCCACTGTAGCTGCTAGCTACTGCATTGACTATTGCAGGTGTTTAGAATATTTTTCACTGTAAAGTTCTTTTGGACTATGCTGTTCATTTCTTGTACATTACATACATTTATTATAAACATTACAAAACAGTTTAGCAAAGCACAAACCAATGTATATCTCTTCCCTTTGTGGGTTGTTTTTTGGGGCGCGTGGGTCTTAAGACAAGATCTCACTGCCATTCGGGCTGGCCTTGAACTTACTTTGTAGCCCAGGCTAGTCACAACAATCTTCTTGCCTCAGCCTCCTAAGTGCTGCTATTACAGGTGTGCACCATCTTGTCCACCACTCTGCTGCTGTTATCACTGTATTTTATTTTATAAATCTTTGCTATTTTCTCTACACAAAATGTTTTCGTGCTAAACATTCATTAAAATTTTTACAGTGGGTACTAAGCTAAGTTATTAGTTTTCATTATTTTATTTAATACGTACTTTTATTCTCACGTAACATATAGCAACCTTGAGAGAGAGTTTCTTGCTATCTGTTGGCAAAATCAGTAGATGGAGTGCCATCAGTATAAAGCTACATTTCTTAATCATTAACATCTGAGCTCTGTTTTTAAAAAGGTGATAATATAGTGTTCTTTTGTGTTCTGCTGTGTTTTCTTGTCTTCTGTTATTCTGTCATAGTAATACCACATTTGTTTTTGATGTGTTTTGATATTCAGGTAAGCAGAAAGACAGAACTTTTCCCCCTTGGTGAATCTACTAAATAGCTTAATCTTTTTATAGAACCTCACATGTTAAACTTTTTACTACTAAGCTCCATACTCCGCATTGTAATATCTCATATTTTATAAAAGTGATGTTGACCTGACTTCACATTAATCTCCCCCTTTTATGATACCAATAATTGATTTTAACTCTCCTTTTTTGATATAATAGCATATAAACACCAGTCACATAGTATGTATGGAAAACATAGTTTTGTTTTATTGACATATCTGTTGATAAGAGGACGTAGGGCACACACTTGATAATTCCCTCTTCATGATGAAAGTCCTGAGTCAACTTTCTGTAGATTCTAGGCTTACTTGGGATCTCTAAAACACAGTGTATTGGGAAAAAGCATGCTTCATCAGTTAGAACCATGCTTTTCAGCTCTATGGACTAGTAATTTTTATTGAGTTGGTACATTTAGAGTTTGCCAATACAATGTTAAACGGATTGATAACATCACATACTATCATACGATGCAAAATAATTTTCTTTTAGTACTAATTAATGGTTGATGGGATTATTTTTTAGGTGCCGATATTGATGCATTGTGTGTTGCACCAAGACATGTTGATCGAAGTGACTTTTTCACGTCATTCTATGATAAATTGAAATTACAGGAAGAAGTAAAAGATTTACGAGTATGTAAATGTTTGGGGTGAGGGGAAGAGTTATAAAAATCTGCTTATTTAAGTGAATTTTATGTGACAGCCATCATTTTTTGAAGTGTTGTAGTTTGCCAGGCCATTCAGGGCACTTAACATGTATTCACATTATATTCTTTACAGCAAGCCTAAAGTCATAAATCTGTAAACTTTATGTTTATGTAGATCAGGAAATAGAGGCAAACAAAATAAATACTAAGTAATCTGCCCACAGCTCTGCATTTGATGAGTGGCAGAAGTCAAGGATTGGAACCCTGGAACATAAAGGTCAAAACTAATTGCTGAGAACTTATTTTGTATCTGGCATTATGCTGTGTTACATTTAAGCAATTTTAGAAATCGCACTTAATTTAAAATGCTCAAAGATAGTATAGGCCTAATGTGAAATTTCAGAAACTAAACTTGTTCACTTTCCTTTAGGCTGTTGAAGAGGCATTTGTACCAGTCATCAAACTCTGTTTTGATGGAATAGAGGTAAGGTGTGATTCAGATGCACAGTTCTTGCTATGAGGTGTTATTAAGTTTGATTAGGTGTAGACTTAAAAATTTGGTTTATTTTAAAAGTCAGAATTTGTTGATACTAATAACAAGATGTAAAAATATACAGATAGCTTTTTTGTTTTTAAATAGCATTTACCATGTTTAGTTTTCTTAAGTGCCAAGTTAAACTAGAAGCTGAACTAGGCAGATGTATTGAAACCTTAAGATTGAATTGCTGCTACAAAATAATTTTTTCATTTGCAAAATTTATTGTTTTAGTTTCATAGAGGCAGTAACAAAAGTGTGAACCTTTATGTGTGTTAAAGTATTTTCTCCTAGAGCAGTGATTGCAAACCTTGTACAGCTTTCACTAATGATAATGTCCTACTGTAGCACATGAGCCATAGGTTTGCTGCTACTGTGATAGAGGATTTGTAGTACAGAGCTCAAATTATTGAGCTTTCACCATGTATAGTGAAAGAAATGGGAACATGCTGTTAGTGAAATGATTTTATTTTTGTGTTATTTCTGTTGAACATAATGATACTAGAGGAAAAGTCCTTACAATAATGATAAGGATTATTAAATTTTAGGCAAGAGATTTTTTCCCAAAGAAAAGGTAGTTCCAAGAATTGGAATGTAAAAAGGCCCACTACTATCTGAAAAGTCAAAGTGTTGGCCTTAATAAGTACATATTAAATATATGCAAAGTAGTACTATAAGTTCATTTAATTTATATCTATAGTCCATGTTTAAACAGTACTACGTGTGGAAGTATATAGCTGTAGTTCCTGCACTTAGGAGGCTGAAGCAGGAAGATTGCTGCAAATTCAAGGCCAACCTGGGCTACATAGTGAGTTCAAGGCCATCCTGAGCAGTATAGCAAGACAGACTTGTCTCAAAAACCCTAAAAAGCAATCTGTAGAGTCAGGCATGGTGACACATACTTATAATCCTAGCACTTGACAGGAAGGAAAATCCTAAGTTGGGGGCTGTATAGAGCAAGTTGGAAGTTGACCTGGTCAACTCAGAGAGAAACCTTGTCTCAAAATAAAAATTTGTAAGTTATAAAGGGATCTCCCATTTTTCCCAAAAAGAGGATCACAAAGGTGGAAAAATTTTTTGTCAAGAGTCCTAAGTCAGCTTTTTTAGGTTTACATGTAGGAGAGAATCCAGTGATGGGTGAATTTTTTAATGTGTCAGTTTTCTCTGGTATATACTATGTAAAAAAATACTACTTTAGGGATTGTCTTTGCATTTTTGCATTTCACCTTGTGACATCATTTCATTATAACCTCTTAGGGTTGTGTCTGGTTTGCTTTTGAGTTAACTTGCTTGCTTTTATGAGCATAAAGTTTCTTTCTTTGATAATTGGGAGAATACTGATTTTGTAATAATTTATTATAAAGTTTATGCTACACAAATAATTTGCGTAGCAATGTAATTTTTCTTCCATAAGTGCATGTTTAAATGATTTTTCACAATAAGCCATCTCAAATAACTGCTTTTAAAATTGATCTTACACAAGACTTATTTATAAAAACATTGTTTTATGAAGTTTTAACCTTGGGAATAGTTATCAGATATGTGTTGTTTCTCCTTTCACGGTTCATGAAAAGAAAGAAATTTGCTGGTCGAATTTTCTAAGTTTCGACATTAGATATAACTAGTTATTACTTGGCATAGTAATGTATGCCTGTAATTCTAGCATTGGAAGCAGGAGAATTGTTAGTTCACGGCTTGCCTGGGCTACATAGCAAGACCTGATTTCAAAAACACAAACAAAACAACTGGTTAAAATGGGTATTTCTCTAGTTTTAATGTTTTGCTTTTGTTTTCTTTTTATTCAAAACTAAATTGGAAGCCATACTGTAATATATATCAGCTCGCTGACTTTCTCTCTCCTTCCCCCCCTTCTTACTTGAAGTATGTACCCCATTTCAGTGGCCAGCTTAGCAAGCCTGGAGATGGGGCTAGGGTGGCCTGTGGTACCAGGGATCAGACCCTGGTCTCTGGGCTTGCCTAAGCCGACACTTAGTCTGCTGAGACATCTCACTGTCCCTTGAGTTTACCTGTGTATGGAGCTCCTTATTTTATTGGGAGGTGCTTTCGAGCTAACTATAAAGATATTTTACTTACATGTAGGCATTCTTTATTAGCAGTTACCTTACAACTTACAAACTTTGAGGTGAAAATCAATTTTAAGCATGCATTTAGCCACCTTTAATTATAATTAAAATAACATTTTGGTGTATGGACAATTTCCAGTTCATATTACCCTGCTTTGATATCTGAGTGTAAAATATCTGTGGGTATGTATTAATGTCTTATAGGATTTTTTTATCTTGTGATAAAAAGTTAAAGATGTTAATTTTATAAAGAGCTTTAAAAGTGAATCAATTTGAAGGTTGTTGTCATGTTCATAATCACTGAGGAGTTCTTTTCTTTGATTAGACACTTTAAAATAGAAGTGCCTTAAAAATGGTTTGACAGATAAGGAATTTCAAGTTTTGTTTTTGTTTTAGATTGATATTTTGTTTGCAAGATTAGCATTGCAGACTATTCCAGAAGATTTGGACCTACGAGACGACAGTCTGCTTAAAAATTTAGATATAAGGTGCATAAGAAGTCTTAATGGTATGTAAAAAAGCCTACTTCATTTTGTATAAGTGGCAGTTCTTATCAAATATTAACTTTTAGCTCCATATTTACATGAAACTTTTTATAGCCATTTTCTAAATGCATAGTGAGTCTCACAAAATTTATTCCTGTAGAATACAGAGAAGTGTCTCACGGTTTATTTTACTCATTACCACTATTTTCATGCTGTTATAAGTGTTTGGGTGTTCTGAAAGACTGATGTTGTGCTCTGCTGTAGTGATTCAAGTTTTACTTTACAGTCCTACTTGATCCTGGTATCACTTCAGAATACTGCCAGTTCTAAAGTGTAAGAGGGCTGTTTTCGAACCTCTGTATTAGCATACCTTGTTACCATTCTCTTGGACAACAATTCTTGGAAACTTAAGTATATATTTAATCCTTCTCTGTACAGAAAATCTTTTGTTGTTGTACTGGGGATTGAACTGTACCACTGACCTGCATATCCATGCCTTTTTATTTTGAGACAAGATCTCCCTAAGTTGTCCAGGCTGTGCACAAACTTGTCCTCCTGCCTCACTTTTCTGAGTTGCTGGGTTGCAGATGTGTGCCGCTCTGCCTGGCAGGAATTTGCATTATGAGCTGCAAGTCTGAGATGGGATCACACTTGGTTTCTTTAGTTTTAGGCCTGTGGTCATGGTGGGAAATAAATGCTTTAAAGATTTTATGTTTTTTGTTTTTTATTTTCTTTAATGTTACCTTTACCATCAAATAAAGAGTTGTTTAATATGGCAACAAACAGTCTTGGAAAATTTGGAAGGTATTTCATCATTAAATTCTGATTGTTTAATTTTGTTTTTGTTTTTGTTTTTTTTTACTCCTGTTAATCAGGTTGCAGGGTAACCGATGAAATTTTACATCTAGTACCAAACATTGACAACTTCAGGTTAACTCTGAGAGCTATCAAACTGTGGGCCAAACGTGAGTTCAGAATTTGTTGGCTAGTTTATTAAAAATGTTAAAACTTTTTTCAACACTAACTCTTCTTTTTGCTTTTCCTTATCAACAGGCCACAACATCTATTCCAATATATTAGGTTTCCTCGGTGGTGTTTCCTGGGCTATGCTAGTAGCAAGAACTTGCCAGCTTTACCCAAATGCAATAGCATCAACTCTTGTACATAAATTTTTCTTGGTATTTTCTAAATGGTATGTGTTTAGATTATATTAAAATAAAAGTTTTTGTAGACACTGAAGTTTAGTCTTATTTCTGACATTTCTGCAGCTGGTTTCAGATTCAAATTATAGTCTATGTATTAGCTATTGAGGTAGCTTAGCTTTGGGAGATCACATTATATATAAAATGGCAAGCCTGAACTCCCGTTGCTTTTTCAGAGCTTCCAGCATAGCAGAACAGATTCTGTTTGTATGTTCTTGCATAAACCTGTTCTCCATATAAACTCCAGAGTTTAGTTGAAATGCCTGCTAAAATCCAATTTATTAATAGGTTAGAGTGACACTTTTGAATAAACTTAATACAAATCACTTTTACTTTTGGGATACTTTTTAAACCCTTAGGCCATTAATATTTTTATAATTGTTTTTGACTGTCGGTCATTCATTTATCTTTGATAAAAAATAAAAGATGCTAATGTTATAAAGAGCTTTAAAAGAGTAAATCAATGTAAATTACTTGAAAAAAATGCAGTTCCTTTTTTTTTTTAAGAATTTACTTTATTTTTTTTTTTCTTGTTTCAGAACTTTTGGTTATTTATTTATTTATTTTTATGGCCGGCTCAGCCTGCCCTGAGGGCAGGGCTGGCGCAGCATGTGGTACCAGGGATCGAACTGTGGTCCCTGCAGCCGCCTAAGCTTTCCTAAGCAGGCGCTTTAGACCACTGAGCCATCCTGCCGGGCCCAAAAAAAATGCAGTTCCTTGACTGAGATTATTTACTTCCCAGGAGATCTTTTGAGATAAAGTTCCCTTATTTCAAGATGTCTACATTGGTTAACCCTGGTTTTTTTTAAGAAAAGTAAGATTATTGCCATTTCATAGTTGCTTTGCCCCTCGAAGTATGGCATCTTGATTTTTAATCACATTTATCTTAGAGATTTAAGTATTTTTCTTGATTCTTACCTGCTCATACCCTTCTATCTGCAAAAAATTACTCTATTAATATTATAAAAATTAAAGACCATTTATTTATGCATACTCTGCCCCACTTTTTAATACACATTCTGATGTTTTATGTGCTTAATAGCACATTTTAATGATACATGTTAACAGTGTTACAAGTTGTAGAACGTCTTTTTCTCTGTAGGCTTCACCTATATAAGCAGTGATTTTAGGAACTAACCTTGATATTGAGGAAGACAGATGTTTCCATTTTTTTCTGATTCTGAAAAAGACCAAATTAGCTAATCTATAAATTAACTAATTTATAGATTGTGTCCCGGGTAGTGTATTCACACTATAGTTTGCTACACTTAGGTGTATTACCACTGTCAACCTATAAATAACAAAAATCGTTCTGCTTACTTTTTATAGTTACTCATATCCTTTTGACTATAATCAGAAGTAGTTTTTCTGCTCATTTTTCTTTCAGTGAAGCTAGTATAAAGATAGGAATTTCATTGATTTCAAGGCTGAGGTGAACACATTATCTTGGGCTGGTGATTTTTTTATTTAAATAATGTTTTATTAGGTGTTTTGAGAGGCAAGGATGTTTGACTTCAAAATGATCTGATTTCATAGAAGACAAATAGTTTTAACAACAGGGATAAATGAAAAGTTATTATGTACCAAAATGAATGAAGAAGGATCACATTCACAAATGCTAAATGTTTAACAAAATACTTGTAGATGGTAACAGCCAATAGTCTTATCAAGTGCTACAATCTTTTTGAACAGGGAATGGCCAAATCCAGTGCTATTGAAACAGCCTGAAGAATGCAATCTTAATTTGCCTGTGTGGGACCCAAGGGTTAGTGTATTATTTTTTCCCCTACAAATTGACGCTGTGCAATAACAAGTAAAAGTCATCTACATAAACTCCGGAGACCTCCCGGCCCTTTACAGAGTATGAGTGGACATATCTGTATTATACTTTCTTTTAGATAACCTCATCTATATTTGTCCTCTGATGTGAGAAGCATAATGATGTACCCTGTAAATCACAGTTAATTGTACATAATTTTAATACAAATTTTACTAACATTTGAAATCTATATAGAACTACCTTGTAAATCAAAGTTGTGTGGGCATTTGTGCTTTAAAAAAATAAAAGGATACTAAAAATCCCTGTATTTTTTCATTTAATCTAAATATTCTGTAGAAATTCAAATGTTGTAGGAAAGCTGTTACTTAATGGTTTGCTCGTAGTGGATAACATCTTAGCAATATCACTCTAGTGACCGCATGTATAGTTGTAAATACTGGTTTAAATATTTTAGATTACAGAGATATGGTTGAGCAAAAGAAGAGCTATTTTGTTTCTTGGAAAATTAGGACATTTGTTCCTTGTACATTTTAGATACTAACATGAATTTTATTAGGTTTTAAGTTTTCATTTTTCCTTGAGACAGTGTCTCACTGTGAATCAGGTGTGAACTCACTATGCAAGCCTAGGCTGACCTTAAGGCAATCCTAACTCAGGCTTCCAAGTGCTGGGATTACCAACATGCTCTCATGCCCAGCTTTATTAGTTGTTGAAAAAGCAAATTTGGATTAGAGTAAGGTTTATTAAACTTTCGAGTTTAATTTTCTCCATTACTATAGTATATAAAGCTTTTAAATTCTACTTAATTTATATTAAGCTATATATTTCCAAGTTTTCCAAACCTTAGGGCATAAAATTTTGTGAGATGTGAGTTCATAGTTCTCTTTGGAATATGTCACCCCTGGTGTGCAGATTAGCATCCATCTCTTAAAGTGCTGTCAATGTAGACAAAATAGTTTTACAGTGTGTTAATAAGCTTAGCCTCCTTGTAATGTAGGAATATATTAAAAACTAGTTTCCAATAATTGTGTGAGCAGTTTTGGGGTTTTGTTTTTTGTTTTTGCTTAGAAGACACACTTTTTTTTCTAATAAGGTTAATAGAATAATCATGCCAAAATGATTACAACAAACCATTAGTTTTATCAAATCTCTGATTCTGTAATCTCTCCTTTCTTGATTTTTTTCTTTCTCAACTCCAGCTATGAATGATAAAAATTTTATCAGGGTAACAAGGGGTAAAAAGTCCGAGTATCTGTTGCATTGTACTTGAAGAAACTGATTGGCTGTTGTTGTATGTAGGTAAACCCCAGTGATAGGTACCATCTTATGCCTATAATTACACCAGCATACCCACAGCAGAACTCCACGTACAATGTGTCCGTTTCTACACGGATGGTCATGGTTGAGGAGTTCAAACAAGGTAAGTGTTTATCCTTATGATCTCCTTTATATCTGAAGGTTACATACCATTGTAGACTCAGTAATCAGCTGTGCACTTCATTGAAGAACACATTCACTAAAGTGGATTTTGGTGCTTGTTTTTGATTACAGTAAATATTTTAGAATAATTTATGCAGTTTAGTTTTGGTTATATGCCAAAAGATATGTCTTTAGCTGAGCCATAAAGGGCCAGCTTAGTGCTATTCTGTTGCTGTATAAAATTATAAAAATTTTTTGTCTCCACTGGATGATATGGAAGAATTCTTAGACTTTATACTCCTGTGAGAAAAACTTAGAACAAGTTTAGGGGCAAATACCCTTTATTCTAGAAGAAACCTCTGAGCTTTCTTGAACCTCTTTGGGTTTATTTATTTTAAAATTTCAATCAATGGGCCTGGCGAGATAGCTCAGCAGTCTAAAACACCTGCTTGGGCAAGCTTAGGCAACCACTGGGACTGTGGTTTGATTGTGGCACCACATGCTATGCTAGCTCCACCTTCAGGACAGGTTGAGCTGGCCATAGCATAAAGAAGAAAAATAAACTTGTCAATTCAAATTGAAATGTGTACTTTAAAAAATAAATTCCAGCCTATAGATCTTACCATCTGATCTCTCAGGGAAGTAACCAGGATAGGATAGTGTCATTGAGAGTAAGTGGACAAGGAAGTAGAAAGCTCTGAGTACCTGTGATTTTCTGGTCAGAAGTTTAGTGACCTTTCCTTTTGTCCAGCAAGGCTTCTCATAGGACTGTTAATCCCTTTAACCATAGCATCCCGCTTGTCTTTAGAAAAGAGAAACAGTACATATAAGGGATACTTGTCTGTCTTCAGTAACAGTGCTTCAATTTTGAGGGATTCATTCTATGAGATTGGCATTTCAGAGCACTAGTGATTTATAAGACATCTGGCCCTTCAAAAATGCTCCAACTTTTTCTTTTTTTTAATGTAAGAGTGCTCTAAGGCCATAAACTATAAAATGCTCATTTAGTTTTAGGATTATACTCAATGCCTGTGGTATATTTAAATTTATTTAAAATTTTAGATTGTTAGGCTGAAGGATGCAAACATTCTAATGTGTTTTTAATTTAGGTCTTGCTATCACAGATGAAATTTTGCTGAGTAAGGCAGAGTGGTCCAAACTTTTTGAAGCTCCAAACTTCTTTCAAAAGTACAAGTATGTATTTTAAGGCATGTTGGTTGGATATGTTGCTCTTAATGGTTTAATGATAGTATAAATGGTATCTACTAGTTCTAGACTCATATGGTTTTGGATTTTCCTTCTGACAAAGGATATGTATCATTTTTAATAAATTGTGTATTTTCTTTTTGTCAGAAGGATGTATGAACCTTGTAGTTTTGTCCTAATGAACTACTGCACAAAAATTGTAGCAGTATCAGTTTTGTAGGGCTGTATCAGCCATTCGCAGTACTCTTATCTTGGCAGATAGGTAACTGTAAAGATCTGTAGTTAGATTGCCTCTTGAGAAGCTAAATATTTTTATTTGCTTCTGCAAACTTCTTTGTAATAGCTTTATTTTACATAGCTAGTAAAACGTTGAAGCATGGTGGCCAGGTGTTTTCACAAGTGAAATTATTGGCCTACCATCCCTCTGTTAAGCTTCTTTAAATATGTTTGCAAATAATTTTCTTGTGATTTAAGTAAGTATAATTAGTTTTACTAGTGTTTTCCTTTAAAAAAAAAAAAAAGTCTTAAAAAGTACAACTTCAAACCACTAACTTCCACTGTTGTCTTGGGCTGAAGACTTGCTAAAGACCTACTGAAAACTTTTTCATGCTTGAAACTTTTCTTGGCCATTTGATCTTTTGTTGCATTGTGTTTTGTAATCTAAGAAGGTTTATTTTATGCTATTTCCCGAATTAAAAAAAGAATGATGACCTTCATGATGTCTCTGTGTTTTGTTTTTGTTATCTTTTACATGAAAAGCAATAATTCAGCCAGCGTAATTGTATTCTGGAAGCACTGTTAATAAAATTTAAGTAGCGTAATGTAGAATGCTCTTGGTACTCCTCAAATTGTCCTTTCCATTTGACATAATATTATGGTTTTTAAACTACATTTTGAGAGTATTCAGTGTTTAATAAACATACTAATACTTTAAGGAGACGTAATTACATACAAGGAGAAGGATCAAGAAAGGTCTTCTCAAAAAATCAACAGCTCATAAATTTCTGAGAATTAAAAATGTATTCTTTTAGCCTGATGTGCACTCCTGTAATCCTAGCCCTCAGAAGGCTGAACCAGGAGGATCTCAGCTGCATAGTGAGTTGAAGGCCAGCTAGAATGACAAGACCCTATCCCAAAAACAAAAAGTTCTTTTTTTCTGACTTGCTTCTGTGACTAAGGGGGTCTTGGATGTCTATACTTAAATAAATGGTTTTCTTCATTTTGGGAAAGATTAACTTGATAATTGGAAAATGACACTTAAATTTTGGTGCCCCTCATCCCCAGGCCCCAGGAACTTTGGATTAAAGGGCTTAGTTGCTGAACTGCATTATAATGTCTT
>PVJA010011684.1:0-54023 GCA_004027025.1 Myocastor coypus | reverse complement strand
TTTTTGAGACAGGGTCTCGCTATGCAGTTCAGGCTGGCCTTGAGCTCACTTTTGTAGCCCAGGCTGGTCTCGAACTCGCACCGATCCTCTTGCCTCAGCCTCCCAAGTGCTGGGATTACAGGCATGTGCCACCACGCCCAGCTTCAACTTTTAAAAAAAGAAAGGGGAAAAGAAAAAAAACAGTAATGTTTATTGAAAGTGTTAATGTTTAATTGTTTCATCAATCTTATATACCTATATCTATCAATCTAAACTGATCTGATGATGAAAATATGTAATATAACCATTGTTAAACAATAAAAATATTAAATCATGAATATATATATATTAAAATAATAAAAAATATAAAAGTATTTTACTAACAATTGAATATTTAAAAACCCACAAAGATTGCACATTATACAGAAAAATCTTACTACATTTCACACTTACACATTGTCTTAGTTACTCTTCTCTCATTGCTTGGACAAATACCTGACACTGAAAATGAGGGGAGGAAAGATTTATCTACCTCACAGTTACTGGAGGTTTCAGTCCATATTCAGCTAGCTCCAAGGTAAAGAGACACATGGCAGAAAATAACCTTTCATCGTGGCTGGCAAAGAGCAAGAGTGGGAAGGGAGAAAGCTAGCAGTAGCTCAAGCAGTTATCTATTCTTTATACCTTACACTGAAATGCAAATCACCTGCCCCAGGGCAGGTGAAGCATCCATTTTCATAATAATCAATTATAAATTCCAGAAGCGGCCCCATGACTACATGAGGCTTTGGGGGGACACCTGTATATAAACCATAACACACACAAATAACACATAACTTTTAGTCTGCTAGGATATAAGCAGAGAGTAAAAAGTGAACTTTGATGTTTTTCTAACCTGTGAGTTACATTTATTTATTTTGACTTTTTAATTTTATAATATATATTTATAAATACATTTAGTTTTAGTTTTATTAATAAAGCCAGTATATGATTTTATTGAGTTTTGTTAACTAACCCTTGTATATAATGATTAAGTTCATGGGAATTGGTACATGTAAATAGCACATTTTAATTATTTTTCATTCCTCTCTATATTGTGTTACTATAATTTAGAGTACACTTTCTAATTAAAAAGAAATCAATATGTAGAATTCACTCTATGAGTGTTAGTATGTTTTATAAAATACTAATAACACCAATATTCTTTGGAAATTTTAGGATAGTATTATGGACTTGATACTTTCAGAAATTTCTTGTTTTTAACTATTATTTTTATTTTTTTATGTATTTGGAGCAAGGTCTCACTATATAGATTGGACTCATAGTGGTCCTCCTGTTTCCAGCCTCCCCAGCTCTGAGATTAAAGGCATGCACTACCAAACCAAGTCTCTGTGCCTGGCTCAGTACACCTAGAGGCAGAGTCAGTACTGCATGTGGTAGAGGGAGTGGAACCCCAGTCCTTGTGCTTGCCTAAGCAGGTGCTTAGTCCACTAAGTTATATTGTCCGCCCTCTTGTTATTAACTATTATGGGAAACACATTGTAAATGGATGTGAAACTCAACATACAAATGTATACATGAGAAAATTGAATTAAAAGTGCCATGAAGCAATTTTGAAGTGTATAATTGTATTAATTTTCATCAGTATACTATGCAATAGATCACTAAATCTTATTGTTCTAGTCTGGCTTAAAGTTTTTATCCTCCTGTAAATTTCTTTCTCTTTACTTTCCTTCTCTTCCAGCCCCTGGTAACCATGCATCTATTGGCTTTTCTTTTTAAAGGTAAACTTTTTATACAGAGCATATGAAATCATAGAGCACTTATTGAAATAAATGTTTAATATTTTCAGCCCAAAATGTGGTAAATCATATTTATAAGCTGGATTGATATTTATGATACATACATAGATCAAGCATCAAATAGTACCCTATAAATACCCACAATTAGTATGTCAATGTTTTTAATTTTTAATTTTTTTATTTTAATAAAAAGAAATAACAATG
The DNA here is from genome assembly GCA_004027025.1 of Myocastor coypus. Classification (NCBI taxonomy): domain Eukaryota; kingdom Metazoa; phylum Chordata; class Mammalia; order Rodentia; family Myocastoridae; genus Myocastor; species Myocastor coypus. The sequence goes on along the minus strand of PVJA010011684.1, from coordinate 52,038 downwards.
AGACAATTTCACAACAGGTTAATAGGATGGTTCCAATAATTTTTACTTTGTATATGTTGGCCTCATAATATTTGTTCAGAGGACAAGATGCAGACCTAGCATCTTATATAAGCATTATTAGTACAAATATTTCTTCTCATTGAACTAAGAGAAAGTCGCTATATGTATAATCCAATTTTCCGTAATAGTACTGGTTTAACAACACAACTGGCAATGGTGGAAGCTCTTGAGCCTTTTACATCTAGTATATTAATATGGCTTTACTTTTTATGCCTCATGGTTAGCCTTTTGTGCTGGATGGTTAAAACCAAGGTAAAGCAAATCTATCTAACAAAAAATCTCACTTTTGTATCCAACAAGGATATTCAAATTCCCTCAAGATTTACCCTAAAACCATGTACAGCTGTTTCTAGATCTTTACACAGTGTCAACCATCTGGATGAGTCACACTCATTACTTGAACAATTTGTTTTCTGTGAAATCCTAAGAGAATGTTTTCTCTCTAGGTGTCTCTCCTTAGGCACACTATACATTGTCAATCATTTTCCTCTGTGGCTCAATAATCTCCTTTTACAGAAAATTTGGAACATCATTGAGTTATAGAATGTTACAGTACAGGTTCTCTTATTTCCTGAGTCCTCACTGACCTTGAAGGGCTAGGGCCATAATATTGGTTATCTTTGCTGCCCTTCTTTTTCTATAATTTTTTGGTCTGAAAACTTAAGTTGTTAGCCCTCCAAAAGAGAAGCTTAATGATATTGTTCCCAATAATATAGACACTTGAGCTTAACATTACTATCTTTCTGAATATCAAATGCTTAAGACATAACATGGGACATGTATTTTCCATAAATTGTTGATATCTAAATTTTAAATCCCTATAGAATGTGAAAAAATGATTACACATTTTTACAAATAATTTAGGAATTTAGCCATATACTCATTTGTAGCAGAATAATCATATAATCATTTTGGTCTTTTATGCTATTTTATTATTGATATTATTTTTAAAACAAACATTTACCTGGGAGAAGGTATAAGAATCATTGATATAATATTAGAAGCAGCCCACCAACCGAGTATTCAAAAAGAAAGATGTAGTTTTATACAATGGAGTATTACCCAGATAAATTTAAGTTTTTTATTGGTAAATGGACGCAACTAGAGACTGTGGTCACAATTGAAATAAATCAGACCCAGTTATGTAAACATTGTTTTGTGCCCATACTGTAAGAATTTCAGGGAATAAATAGTCTGAAAGATGTGATAGATACAGTAAAAGGGAAAGAATCTGAACATAAGGAATAAACAAGTCAGATGAGAAAAGTTAAAAAAGGAAGGAGAAAAAAATTCACGTGAGTATATACACAAGAAAGCCAAGATGAGTCTACCGGTAATTTCTTTCAGTTTTTTAAAGAAAGTAGCTAATGTTTAAAATTATTACTTTGAGCCGGGCGTGGTGGCGCACGCCTGTAATCCCAGCACTCGGGAGGCTGAGGCAGGAGGATCGATGTGAGTTCAAGACCAGCCTGGGCTACAAAAGTGACTTCAAAGCCAGCCTGAACTGCATAGTGAGACCCTGTCTCAAAAAGACAAAAAAACATTATTTTGAGCGATTTTCTATGCTAATACCTATAACATGCACAACATTGAAGACAGCATTGTGCAATATAGCAACCACCACTGAATACCTTTTATGTTGTTTGTGTATTTTCTGATTCTTGTTTGCTTGTTAGTTTTTAAAATAAGTGTATTTTTCACAATATTTTCTATCATTTTTATAATATCTTCCAAATAAAATTTTTAAAAAGACAAAAATATCCTCAAGGCTTATGGAAAGGAAGAGTTAATTTTTTGGCGGGGAGAGGAGGGGACTGAGGTTCAAACTCACAACCTTACACTTGCCAGGCAGGCATTTGTGCCATAAAGCTATCTCCCCAGCCCCTGTGTTAATATTTTAATCAATCTTACATGCCTATATCTGGTTGTCTCAGTAACAAATTTGATGATGACAATACATAATATAACAAGCATTATTAATTTTTTGTTATTGTTTTTAAATTCTGTGCCACTTTAATGTTTTATGGTGTTTTATTTTTGTCTTTGCAGTAAATCAATTTTTTAAAAATTATGGCCAGATCAGCCTGCCTTGGGAGAGGACTGGTTCAGCATATGGCACCTGGGGATCAAACCACGGTTCCTTCGATTGCCTATGCTTGCCGAAGTAGGCACCTTCGACCACTGAGCAACTTTGCCGACCCCTATATTTGCTCTTATTTGTCTTTATTTCACTCTTCTTTGAAATAAAATTTTAAATAAATAAAAATATAAATAAAATACAATTAGCATGTCAATTAAAAGCCAACTTACAAACAAATTTAAATTCTTTGAAATGGCATATGTCCTTTTCACTGTAAGGCAGGCAAATGTTCCCTATTATAATTTGTCTCAACCTATTCTACTTTTTAAAATAAATATATGCCCAAAGTTACTAAACTGACTTGAACATCAACAGCTGCATTGTACCTCATAGGCAGTAAAATTATCCAACACAGGAAATTATATTTTATGGAGAGAGGATATTTGGAAAATTTTCAATGGCTTTACATACAAAATATGGACACAAAACAAGTAAATATTTCTTTATTTTTCCAATGTGCAAAATTTCAAGATATTATTTATATTGAAATTTGTATAACATATAAATAGATGTATAACTAATATTCATATAGCTTGATGGCATGCATCAGGTGATGTGCTGTAAGGCAAATTTGAAGGACTTGGATATATGGGAAACAATCTGTACTGTGTATTTTGATTACAGAATGTTTTAAAATTTTCATCCCCATTTCAACCTACTTTAGACATTTAATTAAGGAAATCCAAAATAGCAATTTTGAGCATAAACCAGCAGTGGGCTGAATATGTGGATATTCCTAGTATTTATGTTCTTCTGTGTATCTATGGTAACTTCAGTTTCTTTTTATGTTGTATTGCGTGAAAGTTTTTCAGGAGAAGAAATTTTAAAATTATAGTTTAAAAGTTAATGGCCAGAGGGAATTGGTAAAATGTATAGCAAAATAAAACAATGCAAATTCATCATCTTCAGTAAGACCTATTTCGCTTCTTCTGAAAATACCTAGGTCCACCACAGATGGGTCTACCTGAGTCACAGTAATAATGGGGAGTTATATCAATGAATACTAAAGATCTCCAAACGGTTTATTGAAATCAACCAAATGTTTTACTCTGAAAGTTAAAAACATTGAGCAATAGCTTCTGTTTCATTAGTCACATTTTAAATCTTAATGACGACCTAAACAAGTTTTTTACAGAGCAGCAAACATGTATCTCTCTGTATGGAATGTGCAACACTATTATAGGATTTGGTTGTGTTGTTTTCTTAAACTTTTTTCATTAGAAGACGAAACACTGTCATTTTTAAAGCTGCAAAACATTTTCAGAGTCATGAGAACTGAAGGAAAATTGTCCAATTCTTTTGGGGAAATGTGTAACGTTAATGAATATTTTAATTTTATTATTGCAAAATCCACATCCTCTTCAGAAAGATTTGAGGCACTGTAGTTTTCCCGTAGCTTTATAGACAGAGATCATGTTACCTTTTGGCAAATTTTTATTGGCTCTGTGTGGAATTAAAGTTTCCTTCATGCAAATTTCTGCTTTTTTCATGGTGCTTGACATCATTTAGTTTATTGTACTTGTTTGTTGTACCTGGTGATCTGAGAAGAGAGTAGATATTTAAAATAACTTAGAGATAAAATTCTCATTTCACACAATAGAAAACTATAAATATTGAAAATATAGGCTGTTAGTAAACTGATGTTATTTGGTATTAGCAGCATTAGGTGTCTAGGAAAGATGCCATTGACAGACTACACTAATGCTAGGCTTCTACGTATCTCTGTCAAGAACACTAACATATGAATGAAGCTATTTCAGTAGACAAGGCTAACAAATGCCTAAATGTCTTTGAGATACTTCTGTAGATACTAATAACAACATTTGCATTTCTGACATACAAATACATGACCTTAAAATAATGTAATATAACAACTTATTATTGCTTGCTGTATAACTGCAGATAATGCAAACATAACTATTTGGGAAAATAAACTTCAGCTGCCCAACTATTTATTTATTTATTTATTTGGTATAGGTTCTCACTATGCAGTTCAGTCTCATAGTGATCCTCCTGCCTCAGCTTCTCCAACACTGGGTTACATGTATGCACTACCACACCAGGTTTTTGGTATGGTGCGTTTACCTGGCCAGCATAGCATGAGGTACTGCAAATAGCACTTGAGTCTTTCCACTTGCCAGGCAGGTGCTAGCTCCCTAGCCCTGCCTAGAAATAAATGATTTGACATTTATTTCTACATCAAATGGGCATTTATTAAATATTTTCTATATGCTGTGTCTGTTCTGAGTGATATGTATGTTATATAAAAGCATCAGAACTTGTTTGCATAGAAGTTTATGTTCTTCATAAAAAGGTAAATGAAAATGTTATAAAATACATGTATGATATTGGTACTGCTAAAGTTGACACAAGATAAGCAAGAGAAATATACAATGGAGAATGCTAGAAATGGGTACCATCTTACATAGTAGCTACAAATAAACATACTCTTTACTAAGGGATTAAGAAGAGATCATCATAAAATGAGAAATTCACATAAGTACAAGTAAAATGAACAAAAAGTGCAGAAATACTAAGCTGAATGTTTTCTTGGCATGTTGAGTACAACAAAACCAATGTGGCATAAGTGTAGTGATCAACCAAGAATGAAGGAGAGTAGTTTCAGATATGTACCGGTGTGTAGAACTGGGTAAAAACTTTCAAGTCATGGTAAAGTGTTTTAATTTCCTGGTCAAGAAGAAAAATCACAGAAGAGTTTTATTTTATTTTATTTTATTTTATTTTATTTTATTTTATTTTTTCTTTTCTTTTTTTATTTTGGTATCAAGAATTGAACCTTGTACTTGCCAGGCAGGCGTGTGTGCTAATGAGTTATAATGGCAGCATTAACTGAAGAGTTTTTAACAAAGGCGTGGCATGTCATGATTGAACATCTAATAGTAGCTCTCTGGAAAGTAAAGAATGAGAAAGAATATAGTAAGTGATGGATATAGGAAATACATACAATTTTGCAGTATCCCAGGGTCAAAGATGACATTGAAGTGGCCCTCTTTGACTATTATGTAGGTGAAACATATGTCAAAATTCACTTAGAGCTGGGCTTGGTGGCACACGCCTGTAATCCCAGAACTCGGGAGGCTGAGGCAGGAGGATTGGTGCAAGTTCGAGACCAGTCTGGGCTACAGAAGTGAGCTCAAGGCCAGCCTGAACTGCATAGTGAGACCCTGTCTCAAAAAGACAAAAAGAAATTTCACCTAGAATATATATGAGATAAGAGTTATTATGTCATCCATGCAATAATGCCTGCTGGGTAACATGCTGAGTACTGGTGAAAAATAGAAGCTGTTTATTGAGATGTTTACCAGATTACAGAAAGAAAGGCCTTCTGGAAGTAAGGAGTCACTAAGCATGTAAAACTCCTTGCATTTCCACCATTTATAGTCTCAAGACCATCTCCTTATGATTGCCTCTTTCCTCTCCTCCTCAAATTTCTTTGCCCTAACAGCCCTCCAAGTTGGAGCTGAAATATTGGCTACTATCCTGTTTACTGGTAACTTCATCAGCATGTAGATTTTCTCATTATAACATGAATATAATGCCAGGCTGTAACCATGGTGACAAAGAGCTAAGCATACGCAGTTGAAACTTTCTTTGAGAATATATCAGTCTACTTGTCCGAATTCTTGCTATATCTTTTGCACATATTTAGACATAATTGAGTCTTCTTTATCTCATTTTGTCAGTCAACCGTATACACTCTTTCTACTTACACTGATGAATAGGACAATATTGGCAGCCATAGAAAATTTTCCAAGTATTTATGTTCACTTCAATTCTGTCTCATTTATGACTTTTTAAGCAAATGTACAGTAGGTTTTATATAGTAATTTTGCTCTCTTACACTTATTGTTATTTGTTCACCTTATCAGATCTTATAAAACTTTCCAGTAAAGCCTGATCAATGCAATGTCTCAGACATTAAAGAAATTTTGTAATATCAATGTTTTTGTACATCTTAAAATGTGTAAATATGAGGGCCAACCAAATACCTCAGTGTATTAAAGGACCTTCAAGCGGGCATAAGGGCTGGGGGTTTGATCCCTACACCTGACCCCAGGGCATGTTGAGATGCCAATTAAGACTGGGCATGGTGATGTTTGCCTGTAATCCTTGCTTTTGGGAGGCTATAAACAGGTGGATAACTATGAGTCTGATCCAGAAATGAAACCCGGAACACCTTGCAGACCCTTTCCTAAAATACAATAATAATAATAATAATAATGAAATAAAATATGTAAATACATAGGTGCTTATTAGAGAATACGATGTAAAGAATTATCCTTTTACATGGAATATTAGTAAAATATGAGGGGCCTGGCGGGATGGCTCAGTGGTCTAAAGCACCTGCTTGGGAAAGCTTGGGCGGCTTCAGGGACCGCGGTTCGATCCCCGGCACCACATGTTGCGCCAGCCCTGCCCTCGGGGCGGGCTGAGCCGGCCATAAAAATGAGTGAATAAACAAATAAAGGTTCTGAAACAATAAATAAATAAATAAAATTTAAAAAATAAATAAAATATGAGTAAAGGTTATTTGTTATCTTTTCTTCTGAACACCTTTGCTATAGTTATTAAATTTTGTTTTCTTGTTCCCATAGAATTATATTTGAAAGTAATGAATTTACTAATATAAAAAGCTAAGCTTCCTAAATCAAAAAACCTGAGAAATATAAGATCTGAGCAAAACAAGCTTTATATGTCTATATATAGTCTTTGTTTTTTCAGTGTTAGTTGATATGTCAAGATTCTACATCCAATACAGAACTAAGATGATTAAATAAGTGACATAATTGTTGATCAGATATGCCCATAAAGGTACCCTATAGAAAGTAAAATCATTATGGTCAGAATAAATATTTTTTAGGGTGACAGATTAGGAGAAAAAAATATGACATTTGTTCAGACCATAATGATTTTACTTTTTGTGGTGTATCTTTATGGGCACACTTCAGTATTTATATGGTACATATAGATATCACAATCACTTTACCTTATTTTCCCCACTGTGTTCCCTCTCTCCTTCCACTGATCCCAGAAAGTCAAACTCCAAGGCTCCTACCATCTTGCCTTCATTCTCCTCTTCAAATTATTTATATTTGGGGGTTTTATATAAGAGAAACTATGTGATGTTTATCCTTCTCTGATTTACTTCGCTTATCATAGGTCTCAAAATAGTTCAGTTTTGTTAAAAATGACATGAATATACCCATCTATATGGTTAAGCACTATTTAATTACATATAATCTGCTTTATTTACTTGTTGATGGCCACACATGTCAATGCTCTAGTGTTCAGATATTATGAATTATGCTGCTATAAGCCTGAGCATTCATGTAGCACTATAATATGATTACTGTAACTGTTCTGGAAGATAAATAAAAGTTATAGGTGTAATTATAGATTGTTAAATGGAATTTTTTTTTTTCAGAATCCCTGACTCAGTTACTATTCTCTCATTGCTGGCACAAATACCCGACACTAAAAATGAAGGTAGGCCAGGCTTATTTAGCTCATAGTTACTGAACAATTCAGTTCATACTTAGCTGACTCCAAGGCAGAGAAGTACATGGGAGAAAACAAAATTTCACAGCAGTAGCAAAGGGCAAGAGAAAATATAGATGTAGCAGCAACAATAGCAACAGAGAGCTAGTCTGTGTCCCTTATGTTGCATTAAGGCTATCTGCTCCAGGCTGGGTGCAGTACTCACACCCATAATAGCCACAGCACTCATAGCCATGATCCTAGTGGGTCATGAGTTTATCACAAACTCTAGAGTCTACCCCGTGACAGCATGAGGAACTGAGGGGACAAATAGACACAAACTATAATATTCAGCTCCTGGGCATCCAAATACTTATGCATATTGCTTTGTGCAAAAGATATTTTAGTCCACCTGTAAGAGTTGCCATAGTCCCAACAGTTCCAGCATTGCTGAAGAGTCCAGTGCATAATTCCGTTCTAAGGTCTAAGACAAATTTACCTGTGAGTCCCTCTGCAAATGAAAATTTAAACACTTCCAAAATTTAGTGGCATGAGATAAACACTACCATTCCAAAAGGTACAAACAACAGGGGAATACAAAGCACTGGGACTGATGTAAGTCCAAAACCCAGCCGGGCAAACATTAAGTCCTATAGTTTCAAGTGGAACATCTAAAGGAATCTGTGATGAGCTGTGAGCTCCAAAGACCTTACATGGCTCCAGCCCCACAGCAATTTTGGTGATAGCTCCCATGGTTTCCCTTTTAAGCCTGTTTTGCTCCCTTCTTTCAAACTTTCTTAGATGATCTACATTCTTAGCTTTTCCAATCCTCTGGGGTTTCCACTAAATAGGCTTCTCACTCATAGCTTTACACACTGCACTCTCAGGGGCATACTGCCTTGCCTCCCAGGCCTTTTTCTGAAATTGAGGTAGAAGCCTTCTTAACTGCAGAACTCTTAAATTCTGAAAATGCCTAAAAGCAGCACCACCTGGATTTTGCCAAGGTCTGCTGCCAGCTGGAGCAGTAGCCAGGCTTCCTTCTCTCTTGGCTATATGAATCAAGTTCCTGGATCGCTGAGCACTCTGACCCTGATTTTGAGGAATAAATTACCTGTGTCTGTGCCATTCTGGAATGTGGTGGCTGCTGATGTCATTCTGGAACATGGGCTCTTCAATTTTTACCCAAGCATAATTCCTTACCGTTATGGTTCTCATGTTGCAAAGGATGGAGGTATGCCACCTCCTGTGATGGCCTCAGGTAATTCTTTCCACTCTCTTGTTCCTTCCCAGCAATGCAGATCCTCTTAGCTCTATCTTTGCATTCAACAGCTTTATTGGAGCTTCCTTTCTGGTCAAACTCACAGCATTTTAAATCATCTATTGGGCTTTTGCTCTTGACTCTCATCATAAATCTGGATAAAATCATCCAACAACAGCAATGTCACTGCCTCAATACTTGGCTGCTTTGAAATAACTTTTGAAAGATTAATCGGTCTGCCATGCTTAATCTCAGTTTCAGGAAAAGTTTTTGGATATAAGCAAAATTCAGACAAACTTTCTGCAAAGCCATAACACAAATCATCTGGAGTTCAACAACAAATTCAGTCCTTCTTCCCAGCAGAAACTTCCCCAGCCAGGTATTTACAGGCAGGATTTCTATCAACCTTCTTATCTAAGCTTTGACCAGAATCTCTCATACACAACAACCAAAGCTATTCCAGTGCTTCTCTTATAGGTGACATCTCCAAACATTTCCTATCTCTTCCCATAAGCCATTACTAAAAGCTTGTAATGTTCATGATCAGGTTTAGCTACAGCAATGATCCCATTTCTCTGATATCAAATGCCGTTTCAGTTACTCTTCTCTCTTTGCTGGGACAAATATGTGACACTAAAAATGAATAAATGATGATTTGTTTAGGTCACAGTTAATTGAAGTTCCTATCCATCCTCAAGTGGCTCCAAGGCCGAGTGACACATGGCAGATAACAGCTTTTCATGACAGTGGCAATGAGCAAGGTAAAAAATGTGGAAGTAGTAGCATCAATAGCAACAGAGAGCAATTCTTTCTTCCTTATGGTGCATTCAAGCTATATGCCCAAAGGCTGGGAGCAGTACTCATACCCATAATCCCAGTAGCACTTATATCCATCATCCCAGCAGCTCTTACATTCATAATCCCAGTGGATTATGAGTTAACCTCAAACTCTACAAATCTATCCCATGACTAAATGAGACTTTGAGGGGACAACTAGACACAAATCATGAGAGTCTCCATACTGACTTCCTCAGTAATGTTTTTGTTTATATTCCCAACAAAACCACAGAAATGTTTATTTATCTCAATAGCCTTGCTAGCTTTTTTTTTCATCCTACATACTGTTCATTCCTACCTTTTAAAAGATGAACTCTCAATATTATTCTGATTTGTATTTTTCTAATGGGAAATTATGTTGAACATTTTTTCATGGACTTATGATCCATTTGGAGTGCTTTTGAGAAGTGTCTATTCATTTTACTCATTTTTTTATTGAGTCTTTTATGTCTATATATCTTTTTTTTTGGAATTCTAAACATGTTGTAAACACTAATCTTCTGTTTGAGGAGTAGCACGGCATTTTTTTCTTTGTGTCTTTATGTTGTCTCTTCACTCTATTGATTTTTCACTTTGCTGATTATTGATATTATTTCTTTTACAGTTAAGATTATCTTGACATAGTTCCTGCCTATTCCTATGCCTTCAAGAGTTTTATCTATTTTGTATTCTGACAGAGTCAGTGTTTAACATTCTTAACTGGACTACTTAACAATGTCCTCTCTCACTTTCCTTTAGTATATCTATTCCTCATTTCAACTATGTATCATAAGGTCTTAATCACTTTTTCTTGTCTGAGATGCACCACTTGAAACATGCCATTTCAAGTAAGAAAGGATTGTTTGGCTTACATTTTACAAAGATTTCAGTTTGCATTTGGGTATTTTGAAGGAAGATGCATCATAGAAGAACCACTTATGAAAGAAATTGGCTAACTTCATGGCAGGCAGGGAGCAGAGAGAATGAAGAGAGACTGCGGGAAGGGAGGCAAAACATTCCAGCCCATATTGTCAGTGAACTGCCTCTTACATTTAGACAGATTCCACTTCCTACAAGCAAACCCATTCTAATGGCATTATAGTCCATTAATTTCTCAAAAGCCTCCTCTATGATGACATGAAGTTTCTTTTTCTTTTTATTTTTCTTTTCAGGACTGGGGGTAGAACTCAGGTCCTTGCGATTGCCAGGCAAGTGCTTATTCTACTGAGCTATCTCCCAGCCCCATAGTTTTGAGGGGATAACTATAGATCATATTTCATAAATTGCAATTATCACATAATGTAAGAATAAGGGATGACGATTATATGCATATTTTCTTACATTTTTGTCTCTATATTCTTATCCTATAGCATACTAGTCACTTTTTGGAGACATACTAAATTGAGTTATTTTCCTGAAGTCAATTTTATCATTGAGCGTTACTTTTTGTTTATGAACCTGCACTTTTAGCTAGCCTTGACAGTTTTGCTGGAAAACTAAGCTTATCATACACAAAGTTGAGTTTATATATCAAAGGGCAGATGGGATTGGGTATGATTTCATAACTTGGGGCAATATGGAAAAATGCTGAATTGTTCTTTTTATTCCTATATGAGCAGCTCAAGACTCATGAGTACTGGAAACAAAACAACTCTAAAGGATAAATGTAAAACATGCTTCAAAGTATGGTTTATTGACTCTCTCTGACATAGTATATAATCTGTAGAATTTGAATTTAATACTACTTACACATTAATCTTTTACTGGCATTTTATGTGATAGTAAAAGTCATAGGCAGGCACAGAAATGTTTAGTGAAGAAAGTTTTTAACATAATCAGAGTTTGTGTGAGATATTTAAATTTTGTGGGGAAAAAGTGAAAGGGAATCCCACCTTGCCAAATTTTATTTATTGTAAGATAGATTAAATGCATGCAAAATTGGTGGTGGAGTAATCATGAAAACAGTGACTTAAACATTTTGTCATGCTGATTAATCACTATACTAGCCCTTAGATACATAAATAGAGACATAAATTACATTGACCTAATCACCACCCAATAACTCTAATGACATGAACAGCTAGCCAGGCTTTACCAACATCTTATTACATAAGACAGTCCTGTTTTATTATCCAGTGTGTGAAGACAATGAAGCAGACCACAAAGAATATGGGACTATGGATTTATGAATTTAGCACTACCACCTCTTCTGTCAAATGTGGTACGTGATTAACAATTGAAATTGGGAAGTTTCGCGTAGTAATGAAAATACTGACACCTGTTACTTATTATTATGCAGATAGTAGTGATTGTCTTCTTGGTATGTCATATTTGTGAACACATACTGAAAATTATGACACACAGGCCAGTTGTGAAATGTCAGATTGCTCCTAGAAAAACTTGCTTAAATTTCTCATTGTGATTGTTTCTTTGCAGGAAACCTGATAAGTATCGACAGTAATATCATATCTACAGATCACAGGTAAGTTCAGGTAATGTTCAGTCACTAGAGAAAGGACTGAGTGGCTTAAGCTTAGTAGAAAATCATACTTTAATTATTTACATAAGTGCACAAGTCTAATACTCTTGGATAAAAATCAGATCTTGAGTAAGAGACTGACTTTTGTTCTAACAGCCTTGTTTTATTAATAATTTCTGGGAATGGAGTATAGTCAGAACATGCACAAAAGGAACAACATGTAGGGCCCGGCGGAATGGCTCAGTGGTCTAAAGTGCCTGATTGGGCGGCTTCAGGGACCGCGGTTCGATCCTCGGCACCACATGATGTGCCAGCCCTGCCCTCGGGATGGGCTGAGTCAGCCATAAAAATGAGTGAATAAGGTTCTGTAACAAGAAAAAATAAAATAAAATAAAAATTAAAAAAAAAAGGAACAACATGCACTCAAAGAAAATGAATTAAATAATTTGAGCAATAGATAAAGAGCAAGATTATTGTTTATTTTTCAAGAACTAGGTGGATATTGAAAGAAGACCCTTAGCACTGCATATTACTTCATCATTTTACTTTTGATGAACTACTATAACTATTGTGATTCGGTTCATAGAACTGTACTTTGCCAAAAAGATTTAATATGCCAAACATATGCCTAAATATAATCTTTTTCAAGTAGACACGCAAGAATTTTCAGTCAAATTGGGGATAGTGTACTATACCAACACATATAAAGCACTTAAGTAATGATATGTCCTTTATATGTACAATATAGTTACAATTTCATGTTAAGAAAATGTATTTAAGACTACTTGAAAACAAAAGCCCAATGGTGTTTTAGACATTGAGTTTTTCTGTAAATTTTCGTAAAAGACAGATGAGTACCTGTCTATGTAATGGGATATGAAATTTTCTTCTAACTGCATGAAAACAATTATCTTGGAACTAAGGGCATAACTCAGCAGAGACTACCAAGCAGCAAAGTCTTGTGTTGCACACATTGCACAAAAAAAAAATAAAAGAAAGCAACAGTTATCTTTTCACTTCATTACTTTTATTTTTGGAGAATATAACAAATGAACATTCTTCAAAATGTAATGCTTCATTAATTTATTACAAAGTCATATGCAATAAATGATGTGATTACAAGTTGAAATCTATAAAATCTTCTTTTTTATACTTAATCAGAAATGAATGATGTATTACACCTTTAAATTATTTCTTTTTCCCATTTCTACCTTAGAATTACTACATGAGATATGTCCATTCTGAACATTTAGCATTTCCCTTCCACTTCCTTCATTCTTACATCCCAATGATTGGTTAAGTGTCATTAACTTTGCAACTGTACCTCTTTATTCATTAATTCTCTTAGTTTTTCCAATTAAATTCAATTCATTGCTTCCAATATTGTTCTGTGAATTTAATTTGGGTAAATTGTAGCCATATTTACAGAGTATGTTCTTTAATAGTCAAGATGCTATGTAAACATCTATATTTGATCAAACCCTACAATTTTAATATTTAGTTCAATAAACGACTTTTCTGTGGTGTAGATTTACAAAAAAATATAAGCAGAATTTAAATTGTCACATAATTCTTTAATCCACATGTACATATTTCTTGTTACCATCATCTTACATGAATGTGGCTGAACTTGCTATAATTAATAACCAATTATGACATGTTATGACTTTTTAGTTTTTATTCTAGAAAAACACAACTTGATATCTTTTATCTCAATTTTTATGCCTACAATAAAATTATGTTAACTCTAGCATCAATGGTGTTTAGAAGACTCCCAGTATTTATTCATGTTTCTTACATGCATGCATTTTGATTAACAATTCTTATTGCTATTTTCAATCCTCCTTGCAGTCAGAACTTATTTCCCTTTAAGTCTTTCATGAGTTTCACTAATTTCTATGTATTTCATAAATGTGGAATCATGTAATATGTCTCCTAATTCAAAGCTTATTTCCTATAATAATATTTACAACATATGTATATATACCTATATATTCTCATATTTGCATAATTTATTATATTTTAATTTTGATAAGTATTTCATTCCATGTCTATGTAATTGTCTCATTTACTCTTCTCTCACTGTTGGGACAAATACCAGACACCCAAAATGAAGGTAGGAAAGGTTAATGAAGCTCACAGTTATTGGAGATTTCAGTCCATACTCGGCTGACTCCTAGGTAGAGTGGCACATAGCACTGAACAACGTTTCATGGCAGTGGCAAAGAGTAATGGCAACAATGGCTATAGAGAGCAAGTATGTTGCCCTGTCTCTCTTGTTTCATTCAGGCTATCTGCCACAAATGGGGTGTAGCACTCATACCCATAATCCCAAAAGCACTCAGACCCATAATCCCAGCCGTAGATCATGAACTAACCGCACTGCAAAACTATCAATGACTGCATGAGACTTTGAGGGAACAAATACAAAGAAACCATAACATTCTACCCCAGGATCCTCAAAGATTCATGTATATCCCTTTATGCAAAAGACATTTTAGTCCATCTCTCAGAGTTGACAAAATTCTAGCAGTTTTGACATTGCTGAGAAGTCCAAGTCCCAAGTTTCTTCCAAGATCTAAGGCAAAATCTTAGCTGTGAGTCCCTGTACATATGAAAAGTTAAACACCTCCAACATTCAATGGCACAAGACAAAATTTCCAAAAATTTTACTATTCCAAAAATTGCAAACAATAGAGGAACATAAAGCATTGGACTAACACAAGTTCAAAACCCAGAGAAGCAAACATTAAATCCTTTAACTCTATGTGGAACATTGGAATCAATCTGTGGCAAATTGTGAGCTCCACGTGGTTTCATTCCTATGACACTCTTGGTGGTAGCTTCCATGGCTTCGCTCTCCAGAAAGCCTTGCTCCCTCCTTGCAGTTTCTCTTAAATGACCCACGTTTCTGGCTTTTCCAAACTTCTGGGGTTTTCAATGAATAGGCTTCTCACTCCCTGCTTTACACACTGCCCTCTCAGGGCCACACTGCCTGGGCTCCCAGGCCTTTTTCTGAAAACTAGGTGGAAGCCTTCTTAACCTCAGAACTCCTGCATTTTGAATGCAGCCACAAGCATGCCACATAAATGATTCCAAGTTATGCTGCCAGCTAGAGTGGTAGCTACATTTTCTTTTCTCTTGGCTATAGGAATGAAATGCCTGGATTGATAAACACTCTGACCCTGATTCTGAAGAATTAATTCTCTATGTCAATGCCATTCTGGAACCTCCTGTGGCCACTGACACCATTTTGGAACATGAGACTCTGAAACTTTCTCCCAAAAGTAAAGTCCCTGACACTTGTGGTTCTGTGGCTGCAAAGAACAGAGACCTGCCACCTCCTATGATGCACTCATGTCATTCTTTCCACTCTCTTGTTCCTTCCCAGCAATGTAGATCCTCTCAGCTCTATTGTTGCATTCTTTTCTTTATTGGAGCTTCCTTTCTGGCCAAACACGTAACATTTTATTTATTTATTTTTAACAGCATATAAAGTTTTTTATTGTTGCATGAAAAGATAACACTCTACAATTCAATAAGACAAAAACACAGCTTAAAAATGAGCAAAATATTTCAGCAGACTATTTCACACTCACACAACTACTGATGGTACTGCCTACTATCAGTAGTTACCAGGAGAATGCAATCTAAACTCACTCTAGTAGACTGTTGAAGGGTGAATAAAATGCCTAAGCCTCATATTGAAAAACTCTGCCAACTTCTCTCAATTTTATAATTCTTTTTTTATAATTCTTAATTTTATAATTCTTTTTTTCAGTTTCTTTTTTTGAGTTCTTAAACTAAGGAGACTATAATATATATATATATATATATATATATATATATATATGGTTTATTTCACTAATTAGTATAGGTTCTAGATACATCCACTTACATATGAAGTCTTCTAGATTACCATTCTTGATAGCTGAGTAATATTCCATTGTGTGGAAATATCACATCCGTTTCTATCATTCTTCAGTTGATGGGCATTTGGGTTCTTATCAGGATTTGGCTGTCACAAATTGTGCTGCTATGAACATAGGTACACAGATTCACTATAATATGATGTTTTCAGTTCTTCTGGGGAAATTCCCAGTATTAGGATAACTGGATTGAATAGGATTTCCAGTTCTAGTGTTTTAAGGAGTCTCCACACTGCTTTCCACAATAGTTCCACCAGTCTGCATTGCCACCACCAGTGGAGAAGTATTCCTTTTTCCCCAAAGCCTCTCCAATATTTGTCGTTGGTTAATTTCTTTATGATAGTCATTGTTTCTGGAATGAGATGGTATCTAAGTGTTGTTTTGATTTTTATTTCATGAATGGCTAGTGATGTGGAACATTTCTTCATGTATTTATAGGCTTGTTGAATTTCTTTCTCTGAGAAATCACACAACATTTTAAATCATCCTGCTGGAGATTTTGCTCTTGACTCCCAACATAAGTCTGACTAAAAGACCCCAACAACTGCATGCTACTGCCTCAATATTTGGCTGCTTTGAAATATCTTTTGAAAAAGACTAATTAGTCTGCCATGCTTAATCTCAATCTCAGACCAAGTCTTTGGACACGAGCAAAATTCAGACAAACCTGCCAAACTATAACATTAATCGTCTGAAGTCCATCAACAAATGCGGTCCTTTTTTCCAAAATAAAGCTCCCCAGCCTGGTATTTAAAGAAGGATTTCTATCAGTTGATCTTCTGAGCTCTGATCAGAGTCTCCCTAGAGAATAGACAAAGCTGTTTCAATGCATCTCTTGTAGAAATCATCTCCAAATATTTCCTATATCTTCCCGTTAGCCATTCCCCATGTTTAGAATCCACATGGTCATGTTTAGCCAAGCAAAAACCCCAACTCTCCAGTGCCAAATTCTGTCTCAGTTACTCTTATTGCTGGGACAAATTGGGAGAAACTGAAAATTTAGGTAGAAAAGGTTTATTTAATTTATCTCACAGTTAGTAGAGGTTTCAGTCCATACTTGGCTGACTCCATGGCAAAGTGGCACATGGCACAGAACAATCTTCCATGATGGCAGCAAAGAGCAGAGAGTAAAATAATGGAGCAACAGCAACAATTGCTACAGAGAACAAGTCTGTCTCTCTGTATGTCTTATGTTAGGTTCGTTCTATCTGCCCCAGGATGAGCGTAGCACTCACACCCATAATCCCAGCAGTGCTGAGGCACATAATCCCAACCTTGGATCATTAATTAATCACAATGCAGAACTGGGCCTTAATGATTGCATGAGGCTTTGGAAGGGTAATGCACAAAAAGCATAACAACAATATTTTCTAAACACATTTTTAAATTCTTGGACATTCAGAATTTTTCCACATCTTCACCATTACAGTTAGTGCTACGATGTACATCAGTTAGTGCTACGATGTACATTACAGTTAGTGCTACGATGAACAAATACTAGTATTTGTTCAAGATCTTTGCTTCAATTCTTGTAAATAACTACTCAGAAGTGAGATTACTTGATCATGCTGCAATTATATTTTTAAAAACCTCCATTCTTTGTCCCACACTACTTTTACCATTGGATATTTTTGTGCATTTATTTTGTGAATATACTTATGATATGTGATAGTTATATCGGTTTTGGCAAATTGGTAAATGTGGCTTTGCATCTTCAAAATCTCTCCCTACCTCCATTCTCACATCCTTTTTCCAGCTCCACAAAATCTAATTTACTGTTGTTCTACTTCATGCTGTTCTTTAAATTCTTCATATTATATATAAAAACTCCATGTGATATATAATTCTCTGTGATCGATCTAATTCACTTAGTGTTATTGTCTTAAGAAAGATCCAGGGGCTGTGAACATAGCTCAGCAATCTAAGCACCAGGCTGGCAAGAGCAAGGAGACAGGTTTGATCCCCATGACTGGATGCCTTGCCAGCCCTACACCATAGAGGCCACTGAAACCTTGGGTAATGGCTCATACATGTAATGCCAACAATGTGGAAGCTGAGACTGGAAGTTCACTATGATTTTGGGCTGCATAGCCAGACCCTGTACCAAATAAATAAGGAAAAGATTTTTTTTTAATTTAAAACGTCCATATTACTACAAATGCCTCAAACATATGCTTCTCAATCACTCTGTAGTAGTTCTTTTTGTATATAATGCACATTTTCTTCAGTTATGTACTGATGATTGTAGGTATCTGTTGGTCTTACTGCAAATGGTTTTACCCTAGAGGACATAGTGGTAGGAATAAGGAAGATACACAAGAAGATGAAAAGCTGGGCTAGGTGGTCACTAGTCTACCTGATGGGCAAGACTAAATGCACAAAAAAACCACACTTTATACTTTTGCAAAGTTTATATCACATGACACAAGGTTGTCTAGCAACTAATAGTTGGCTTAAACCAGACAGGATGTTTTTCTTAGCAATAGGGTATCTTGTTTGCTTTAGGCATGGAGCCTCAGTTCCACCTACACACACTTGATCAATTTCCTGGCTTCCCGCGTAGCCCAACAGATGATCACTGCCTGCCTGTCTGTCAGTCTACCTACCTACCTACTTACCTACCTTGAACTGATATAGACATAGCTATGCATGTATTACTGTTTAATGATGTTTTTAATTCTTTGGCAAAGATAGCCACAAGATAAATCACTGGGGCAAGTAGAATTTTATATTTCACATTTATGATAAAACTTCATGCTGATTTCCACAGGGTTTTACTAGTTTCCATTCCCATCAAGAGTGTAGAAGGGGGGCCAGGGAGATAGCTCTGTGGCACAAGTGCCTGCCTGGCAAGTGCAAGGTCATGAGTTTGAACCCTGGTCCCACCAAAAAAAAAAAAAAAAAAAAAAAGGAGTGTAGAAGGGTTTCTCATTCCCAAATCCTCCACAATCTCACTAACCTTTTCTGAATCCTTGATGACAGCATTCTAAATATGAGAGTAAGGTAGAATCTCAGTGTTATTTTGGTTAGCATATCTTTAATACTCAAAGTTGTTGAACATTTTTACATGTATATATTGGTCATTTGTCTCTTTTCCAATAAGTGTCTGTATATTTCAGTTGTTCATTTTCTAATTCAGTCTTTTGAGGGTATGTAATGTTTTTTAAGTTATTAACATATTCTGTATTCTATGTGTTATTCCTCTGTCAAAAGATTGACTGGCAAACATTTTGTACTGGTTGTCTTTCGCTTGTTTCCTTTGTTAACATAGAATTATGTTTTTCATACTGGGGATCAAACCAGACTTTGCACTTGCCAGGCAGGTGCTTAAGCCACTGAGCTATCTCCACAATGCCCATGTGGAAGTTTTCAATTCAATATGATTTTATTTGTTGATTCTTGGTGTTATTTCTTCTAGCATTCACATAGCACTGAGGCCATTTTCACACAAGCCTATATTTTAATGAATTTCACTGTTTTTTTCGTCTTTCACACTCAGTTTCTTTTGTAAATAGATCACCAACTATACATAAGTAATAAACCTAATGTACCATATAAACAAGACATAAGGCTAAGAACAACATGACCATCTTAATAGGTGTGAAGAAAAATATTTTTTGGGCCCTGGGCAATTTTATTACTCATTCACTAAACCTCAGCTGCCTCATGATGATGATTAACTACATTAATGCAAAAAAAAAAAAAAAAAAAAAAAACCAGTATGTGCTAGGCCACACTATACACCCCAACAAATGCCAGTTAAAATTCAACCTGTCTATGTTAAAGAAATTCCTAAGGAATAGCATTTCTTCTATTTCTTAGGCTGCTTTTTCACTCAGTTGGTTGATACACTGTAATGCTAAAGTTTACAGTTTAATGATGCTCTAATTGCCAGTTTTTGTTACATATGTTTTAGTTTCATAGTCATGAGTTCATTGTGAATGTCTATATTATAAGCTGTTTTCCTCTTAAACATTTGAAATTTTACCTTTTATATTTTGATGGTTTTTTTTTTTCACTTTGAGGTGGAGTTTATGGGCTGTGCAAATAGGATTTATCTTCATTATATATGAATACCCAGTTCTTCTAATATCATTTGTTGAAGAGACTCTCATTTCTCTGTTGTGTAGTTTTGGCATCCTAATGGAAGAAAAGTTAACAATATTTGCATGAATGTATTTTTGTGCTGTCTGATGTCTTTATTCAATCTACGTGGTTTATTTTTTTCTAGTATCATACAGTTTTAATTAAGATAGCTCTGAAATATATGGGATTTTTTGTTTTTGTTTTGTTTTTGGGGCTGGGGTTCAAACTCATGACCTTGCACTTGCCTAGCAGGCACTTGTGCCATGGAGCTATCTCCCCAGCCCCTGAAATATATGTTAATATCAAGAATTATGATGCTTACAGTATCATTGCTTTTTCTTAAGTTTAACTTGTTTCAGTGACTTTTGTGGTTTAAGCTGAATTTTCTTTTTTGTGTATTTAGTACAGGATCTACAGGAACTCACTGCAGTGGTTCTCAAACTTTCTAATGCAGTGACCCCACAATATGGTTCCTCATGTTGCTGTGACCCCAAACCAAAAAATAATTTTTGTGGCTACTTCAAATTACTAATTCCAATGAATAACATTTCACCATGGCATAGCATGAGTTTAAGTATGTATTTTCCAATGGCTTTAGTCGACCCCTGTGTTTTGATCATTCGACCCCCGCTGGGGTCACGACCCACAAGTTGAGAGCTGCTGCACTACAGAGATGGGACTCTTTTTGCTCCTACTATTTTCAGCCTCCCATGTTCTGGGATTACAGGCATGCATCACCATGCCCAGTCTCAGTAGCCATCTCAACATGCCCTGGGAGTAGTGCCAGCATGGCACACTGGAGATCGAACCCCAGCCTCTGAGTCTGCCTAAGCGGGGGCTATAATCTGCTGAACTATCTGGCTGGCCTACGCTAAATTTTTAAATCATTTTATTCTATATTTTCAAAATGACATATAATTTTGTAATAACTTATTGTAATTTATACGTCGTTTGAAGGGTATTGACATTTTAGACATATTCTTTCTCAACCCTAAAATACAATGTCAGGGCCGGGCAGATAGCTCAGTAGAATAAGCATTTGCCTGGCAAGTGCAAGGTCCTGAGTTCAATCCCCAGTTCTAAACAAAACGAAACAAAACATAACAACAACAACAACAAAACAATGTCTATTTTTCTAGTTTCTGTGTTCTTTTAGTCAGGGCCTAGCTATATGGCTCAGAGTGGCTATGAACATACTATGTAACGTAGGCTGACAGCAAATTTACATGGATCCTCCTGCTTCAACCTCAGAGGGCTGAGATTATGGGCATGCCCCAACACATCTGGCTATCAATATTCTGTATACCTCAGTATACAAGTCTTGTGCTTAGCTGTGCATCCCAGACTACTATATTTTTCTTTGTGACTGTTTTCTTAATTTCCATTTCAGATAATTTGTTCTTAATATATGGCAGTTCAACTTGCCTTATGTGTTAATTTATAGTCATAATTTTAACTTTTTTATTAGTTTTAATAGATTTATAAGTTCAGATTTTGGAATTTTCTATATATGAGATCATGTAGCCTATATATAGGGACAAAGTTATTTCCTAAATTTTGACCTGTATGATTTTTTTATCTTTTCCTTATTACTCTGGTAAGAACTTCCAGTAGTATGCTGAATTGAAGTTATAACAGTGGGAATTCCCATTTCTTTCTGATCTTAGAGAAAATGCTTACATTTATTCCCACTGTGTATAGTGTTAGATCTGATTTGGATATATGTCACCTCTGCTTTGAGATTGTTTCCTTTTAATTCCATGTCTGAAAGTTTGTATTAGGAAAATATTTAAAATTTTGACATATTTTTATGCATTTTGTGAGACAAACGTGTCATTGTATGCTTGATTCTCTTAATGTGACATCACATTCTTTCATTTTAACATATTAAATTATCTTTTCATTTCAGGGATTGTGTGTTCCTTTCAGTTACCTGTTTGGCTCCACTTGCTAATGCAGGGTTGAAGGGTTTTTGCATTATAAAATAAACTAGTCCTGTAGTTTCCTACTGTTATGGCAACTTTACCTGGCTTTGGTTATTAGGATAGCACTAACAAATATAACAATTAACTTGTATGGGCTTTGTCCTCTTCAAATATTTGGAAACCTTTGAAACTGATTTCTATTCATTTTTTCTTTGCATTTTTAAAAGAATTTAACAGTGAAACTGTTGAGTCCTGGAATTTCATTGTTAGGAGATTTATAATTTTATATTCAATGTCCTTACTAGTCCATATCCCTTCTAAAATGTTTATTTTTTGTGATTCAGCACTTTTTAAATAAGAATTTCTAGGAAGTGTTGCTTTCTTAAGATAATTTACTTTTTTGCCAGTAATTGTGCATGGTTGTCTCTTATGCTTATTTTTTTTTCCTGTGGAAGCAACATTCTCTGTTTGTGACTTTATTTACTTGAGTTTTGTCTTTCTTCTTGGCTTGGTCTTACTCTCAAATGAAAGCTTTCAATTCTCATTATTTTGAACAAAAAACAGCTTAGTTTTGCTGAATTTTTATTTCCTATTTAAAGTATTTCTCCTCCTAATTTTTGCATTTACTTCCATCAGCTAAATAAAAATGGGCAAAATTTGCTTTAATTACATGCTAAAACGGTCAAGTTGGATTGTTTATGACTTCTTTTATAACGTAAGCTTTTACTGTTACGAATTTTCATATTAATACTATTTTTGTTACTATCTCATAAGTTGGAGTGCGGTGTATTTTTGTGTATCTCAGGACTTTTAATTTCCCTTTTGATTTTTTCTTTCACTATGATTTATCAAATATGTTTAACATACATATATCTGTGAATTATTCTACCTTTATTCATTTGATTTCTAATTCCATTGCTCATTTTTCACACACAAAAAAATTTAATGTAACTTTATTTTTTTAATGAGCAGAACATATTTATTGAAGGAAAGAAAGCTCCTGTCCAAGAGAGACAGGAGGGGGGTCCCGAGTAGGTATCCCCTGTAACTTTAAAATTATTCTTTCAAAGTACAGTTTTGTGGCCTAATATGCAATCTTACTTAAGGATATTCCGCATTCACTTGTGATTAACGCAATGTGTGTTGTTGAGTGGAATGATCTATTAGTCAAATCTAGAATTCTGTTATGATTTACATCTGGTTGCAACACCAAAGCTTCATGTGGTCACAGGTGTGCCTTTTGTCAAAGGTTGCAGGACCTAGAGTGTGTGATTGATTCATAGTCCATGTTAAGACTAAAGGGATTGGGATTAAGTGTGTGTGATTACTAAATTAGTTTGTTGACTAGTTTGGCACCTACCCTAAGCCAAATACTCCAGACAGAACATAAGTATGGCAGAAAGAAGCTGCTCTATTGGCTGGTTGGTTCACTTTCTTGCATTTGCTGTCTTCTAACTGCCATGAGCTGCTTCTCTTCTATGATGTGCCTTTTCCCTGCCACCCTGCCTTCCACCCAGCCAAATATGAACTGCAACCTCTGTCAAATATGAGATAAACAAACCAGTTCTTCTTCAACCTTGGAACATTTTGAACACTTTGTCTCAGCAATACAAAAAGTAACTAAAATACTTTTTTTGTTATTCTCTATTTTATTGTAGTATTTTTATTGAAACTGCCTGTTGAAGTTTTCTAGTGTCATTCTGTAACTAAAATGTTTCCCCTTTATCTGGGAATATTTGATTCACCTATTCAAATGCTCTGCTTTTTGTTGTGTATAGTTTTTGCATGTAGTACATAATGTTTGCATTTCTTGCAGAAATCTATGTACATATAAGTTCATTGCTTCTTTCAACCACTTTACTTTCCCTCCCTCCATCATTTTCCATCCTTTGACCACTAGTTTTTCATGCATTTTTTTTTTTGGAGCGACTGGAAATTGAGCTCAGGACCTTGCACTTGCCAAGGAAGCACTCATTCTATTGAACTATCTTCCCAGTCCTTCTTTATGAATGTTTTCAGTACACAATTTTTGCATTCTATTTAGCTTAATACCTACTATATACTCCTTGCAAACATTTCTATCCATTTGTCAAGATACAATATTTTCATTTATCTTTTGTGATAAATTTTCCTCAAATTTTATTTTGAGAAAGACTATCCATGCTGTTTTTGCTTTATGTTTTTGTTGATTTTTTTTAATTCTTAGCATTTGAAAGCCCATGCCCTTGAAGTTTCTTATAGAGATCATATGGGGTGATATGTGGACAGTGTGGCACTGGTATTCTCAGTGAGGTACATTCATACATTGTAAGTCTACTGATATTCATTGCAGTGCTGTTGAATTTTGTACTGTTGTTTTTTGTGGTGCTAAATATCAACATCTTCACTTTACGCTTTCTAGACAAATGCTTTACTAGTGAGCTAGAACCTCAGCCATTAAGTTTTTTTTAAGGTATTTTAGTGCAGACTCTACAAGGTCTCACTACACAGATCGGACTCATAGTTTTCCCCTTGCTTTCACTCTCCCAAGTGCTGGTATTTCAGGTACGTGCCCCCAAGCCCAGCCTCAGTTGCCTTCTCAGCATGTCCTGGAGGTGGAGCCAGTACAGCTTGCCAGTCTGCCTAAGCAGGCACTTTTGTCTGCTGAGCTATTGTCCTTCAGTCATTAAGACTTAATTTTCCATTGTATATGATAGATATAACTATTATTTTCATATATGACTCAAACATTTTACTTTGTTCTGTATTTTGTTCATTCTTGTTCATATTTCACAGAGCAGAAGTTTTTATTTATTGTAAAATTCAACTTACTAAGGTTTGAAAAACAACAAAAATCTAAGCTTAGCTGCATTTCTCCTATTTAACTTCTAAATGGTTATTAATTTATGGTTGCAATTTAGAACTATTATATATTTGGAGTTGTGCTCTCCTTTATGTCTATTCTTTATTAATACCTTTATATGTCTATTCTGGATGACTACTATCCTTATCATTGTTCTTTGTAACAGTTCTTGAAGTTCAGGAATATCAGTCCTCTATGTTTGCTCTTTTACTCAACATTGTCAGCAGTTCTGGCATCTCAATGGTTCAATATAAATTTTAGAATCTACTACCAAATATCTATAGAATAACTTTCTAAATTTTGGTTGAAATTTTATCGAAGGCATAGTTTGGAAAGAAATGGCAATTTTGTTGTATCCTCATGTGTGAATATAGGATTTCTCTCTATTACTTTTTATTTTATTAATTTTAATAAGAAAGAAATAGAAATGAGACTGTGTCAGAACACTTTATGAGGATAGCTACAATAATTAACACAATGCAGATTATTGTCTTCATAATAGCTGTTCAGAGAGTGCAAGATGCACATGTGATAACTTTTCTAAATACTATCCGTACAAACTTTTTTATTGAACTAAGAGAAAGTAGCTGTACATATAGTCAAATAGTCCATAATAGTAGTGGGTTATCAGCAGAACTGGCAACATTAGACGTTGTCAACTTGAGCCTTTGACAGCTCAGCATATTAATATGGCTTTGCTTTTGTACCTCATGGTTAAACTTCTCCTGGATGGTTAATACCAAGTTAAAGCAAGACCTATATAGCAAAAAATATGACTTTTGTTATGTATCTGACAAGGTCAGTCAAGTCTCGCCAATTATCTGAAGTTTTGTTTCTTTTATTAGAGTTTTACACTCCTCCCATGCAAATATCTTGCATCTGATATTATGTTATATTTCTATTTCAATATTTAATTTATTGGTCCCTCCTCGGCGCTGCCTGAGCGCCCGGCCCTACCCCAGCAATGGGGTGCTGCTACAGCAGCGAAAACGAAGACTCGGACCAGGATCGAGAGGAGCGGAAGCTGCTGCTAGACCCTAGTAGCCCCCCAACCAAAGCCCTCAATGGAGCTGAGCCCAACTACCACAGCCTGCCTTCTGCTCGCACAGATGAGCAGGCCCTGCTCTCCTCCATAGCCATGAAGTATAACCTAGGTTTGGACCTGAGGACGGCTGCCTATGTCAATGCCATTGAGAAAGTCTTCAAAGTATACAATGAAGCTGGTGTGACCTTCACATAGATACTAGTGGCCTGCGCCTGGCCACCCTGTCCATCTGTACTTTCTGCAGCCCTCACAGTTTACACATAATCGCAGCAGTCTTTCCCATGACTCACTAGTTAACCATTCTCAAGCAGTCAACCCAAATCAGCCCTTTAAGAGGAAGAAGAGAAATATTTAATTTATTGTGCTAATATAAATACTGCTTTCAATTGCATTAAATTAAGGTAACTTACTGCTAACTTATTAGAATCCAATAAATTTTATAGATTTTATGTCATGAAAACTTTCTGAAATCACATAATTTCTGTTTGTTTGTGTGTTTTTGTTTGGTTTTGACTTTTGGTTTTAGGTTTTTTGCGGGAGGACCAGGGTTTGAACTCACAATCTTACCCTTGCCAGTCAGGCACTTGTGCCACAAAGATATCTCCCTGGCCCATGAATTCACGTCATTTCTGCAGGTATTTTTGTTATTCATTTTGTTTTGTTTTGTTTTAGCCTTTTTAATGATTGGAATTTCCTACATCAGCAATTATGGCACCAGTTAACAATAAAATCATTTTAATTTGGTTCTTTCTAAGACGTTTAGCTGTGTTTTCATTTCTTGTTTTATATTGCACTGTCTAGGACATGTAGTATCATGCTAAGTTTTAATAGTGATTGAGTACATTATTTCTTTATTCTTACTCATGCAAAGAAAGCACTTACTTTTTCACCCTACATTTTACGCGACGTGAGAAGTTTGTATTTTGTAGGTATGCCCTACCAATGGATATTAAATGGTTGTCAAATGCTGTTTCTACATCTGCTGGTGTGACATATTACATCACTGGTATACAGAGTATATTAATTGATTTTTAAGTTTTGAGTCACTCTTTCAGACCAGGAAAAAGTTCAATTAATCATACTCTAAACTTTCTAAATACTGGCACATTTAATTAGCAAGTATGTTTCAATATTTTTGTCTTTATATTTATAGTAGATATTTGATAATAATTTTCCTTTCTCTTAACTTCTTTATCTGCTTGGATATTAGGGTAGTTTTGACCTCATAGAATGAAAGAGAATGTAGACTTCTATGTTCTCCAAGACCTTTTAGAGGATTGAAATAATTTATTCTCTGAAAATTTTCAATAATTAATATATGAACTGGGGCATAGCTGTTTGGATTTATGAGGTTACTAACATTTACTCACTTTGTTTATTATTACACTTAATCAAATGATCTATTTACTCTTTTGTGAATTTTGGTAGATGATCACTTTCAAGAAGCTTGTCTATTTAATGTAAAATTATATTTTCAGATATATATTTGTTCATAATATTCCTTTATTATTCTTTTAATATTCATAGTAAATGTTCATAATGTTCATAAGTAAATTTAGCTCTTTCATTTTTGGGATTAGTAATTCATCTCTTTCTTTTCTTGATTAGCCTGAATAGAGGTTAATTTAATTTAATTGATACCTTCAAATAATCAATTTTCTGAAGCCTATGTCCTCTGTGGTACTAATGGATCACCTTTGAGAACTTTCTATAATAGAAACAACCTACTGCGGCATGTGTGCCATGGCTTTGCCCCTACTGCTAGGCTATGTCTTTGACAAATGCTTCTCTGTTATATTCCCAGTCCTATTTATGTCATTCAGAAAGGATCAAGGGAGATGCAATTGAATATTTCCATTCTATGAGATGAAATAAGATCTGGTACAGCTTAAGTTAATTAGGGTCTGGTTAAAATTTCTCCTTCATTAGGGAGATACTAAAAAGTCTGGGTTTGCTTCAAGGGCTTGCTGCATATATCTCCCAAGAACATGACAAAATTCTTTCTTTGAAATTTCCCAAGATTTTGTTTTTTAAAGACAGTACAAATTAGAATTGAAAAAAAATTGCAAGTGACAAGGGTTTATATCTAACAAAGTACATGAATTTCACAGTATTTGTTGTAATACATAGTGTTGTCTTCCACCCAGTTATTCATATTACCAGATATGTTCACGTAAAATTGAAAGAAAAAAGAAAGGTGTAAGAAATTAAGGAAACAAAAATGAGAAACAATTCAAAAGATACAAAACAAATTAAAGCATTAACTGCTTCTTTCCATAGACCAGCAAAAATGAAAAACTAGAAAAGTTTGTCTTGCTTACATATTCAATTCTGAGAACTACTTGTCTACAGGATACATTCTAACATCTTTTGAGGGAACTGTGGGGCCTATTTGTTCTCTCTTTACCTGTATGGAAGATTCTAGGAGTAATTTTAAAAATTTTAAATTGTATGCTGTTATGAATAGAGTGATTCAGTCTTGAACTCTCTTGTGAGGTACCCACTTGTCCAAAACATTTTCAAATATTTGTTGCATGCTAGTAGATGGTAGAGGAATAAATAGAAATTTTCTTGGTTATCCATCAATGTATTAACAATCACAGGACATAAAAGAAATTCATACAACAACATGACTTGGGCAAGCCAAATAGCTCAGAGGATTAAGATGCCTCCTGAGGCAGACACAGCGACTGGGTTTTGATCCCAGGTATGCCCTGCTGGCCACACCCCCAGGGAGTGCTGAGAAAAGGATTGAGACTGGGCATGGTGATACATATCTATAATCCCAGCGCTTGAGAGGCTGAAAAGAAGAGGATCACTATGAGTCCAATCTGTGTATTGAGACCCTGTATGTCCTGTACTAAACACATAAAAAAAATCATGACTTACATTTTACAGAAATAAAATTATTGACATTCTTTAAACATGTTTTCTAAAGTATGTTTGTGAGGGCCAGCCAAGTAGCTCAGTGGATTAGAACACTTGCAAGCTCGTACAGAGGCTTAGGGTTTGATCACCAGGCCTGAAGTGCCAGCCCTGCCCCAGGGCATGCTAAGACAGCAGTTGAGACCGGGCTATGGAATGTGCTTGTAATCAGAGCTTTTCAGAGGCTGTAAACAGGCAGTCACTACAAGTCCAATCTAGCAGTGAGACCCTGAACATTCTGTGGATCCTTCCCTAAAATACAGAAAGAAAGAAAGAAAGAAAGAAAGAAAGAAAGAAAGAAAGAAAGAAAGAAAGAAAGAAAGAAAGAACTTATGGATTAGAAAATGCACAAATCTCAGATTACAAATTTTATCATTTGTGAATTTTAGCCTAATAAATATATTTGAGAAATCTAAGATAAATGAATATATCTTACATATAAACTTTTAAATTTATATGTTAACTACTCCTATACAAACACGCAATTACCTCCTAAAATTCTCTTAAATTTTGAGTAGATAAGCTTTAAAACCATATTCTTGAATGTACGAATTTGTAAAACTATACATATTAGGAAAGCAATTGGCATTAAAACACAGAGGAAAGGGATCGATGATGTATAGTATGCCTAAGGAGAGTCACCTAAAGAGAAAACATTCTCAGGCTTTTACATAAAGCAAACTGGTCAAGCAATGGCTGTGACTTATCCAGATGGCTGACACTGACAAAAGTTCTACAGAATGTTATACATGGTTTCAAGATAAATCCTGAGGAGATTTAACTGACCTTGTCAAATATGAAAGTCACACGTTTGTTATATACGGCTTGCTTTAACTTGGCCTGAACCATCCTGCAGAAAACTTTAATCATGAGGCATAAAAAGTGAAGCCAGATTAGTATGCTGAACTGTAATAAGCTCAAGTCAACAACTTCCAACGTTGCTAGTTCTGATGATAACTCACTACTAGTTTGGAATATTAGACTATGCATACAAGTACTTTCTCTTAGTTTAATGAGAAGAACTTTTTGTACCAATAATGTTTAAAAATGTTATCATGTCTGGACCTTGTACTCTAAACAACTACTATGAAGACAACAACATGCATTGTATTAATTACTGTGGCTGTCCTGCTAACATGTTTTGAAACTGTCTCATTGTCATTTCTTTTTCTTGTCTTTTTTTATTTTGTACAGGGACCCACTACTGACTCACAGTGATTCACCTGTATCCTGCCTCCAAGTGCTGGGATTCCAGGTGCGCACCACCACACCCAGACTCAGCATGCTCAAGAGTGGGACCAGCAAGGCAGGTGGGGCCAGGAACCGAACCCTGGCCGCTGTGCTTTCCTAAACAAGTGCTTAGTCTGCTGAGCTATGTCACCAGCCCTTGTTATTTCTTATTAAAAGTAATAAAATTCAAATAAAAGTTGGAAATATACAAAGTTGCAGTTGATAATTCCTCTGGAAAGGATTAATCAGAAATTTGACTTATCACTGTGTTTAGCTGAGCTATCTTTCAGCAAAAAAGAAATATCTAAGTAATTGCACTAGGCAACCAAAGTAGCTCAACGTTATGGTTTAGCACATTACATAATATCACACGAAAAAAAGTGGGATCACTATTTTTTTTTCTTTTGAGGCACTCTCCCTATTATAGTGGAAGCTGGTCTTGAACTCACTATGGTGTCTAGATTGGCTTTGAACTTATGGCAATCCTCCAGCCTCACCTTTCCAAGTGTCTAGATTACAGGTGTAGAGTATCACTTGCAGCATGTTTTGCACTATATCAATAAAAATATATTTGTTTACTGTACCAAATGTTCACAGCTTTCTTGTATTTGTAGTTGGAATATGAAAAACTTTAGGAGGACACATGTCATGAGTGCTATTCAGATATGTAAGCTTGCATAATGATTATCTAAAATTATAAAATTTAAAAATATAATGAAAATGATGGTAAGTAGACAAATGATTTTTCATAGAGGAAGTGAAAAATAACTTAAGTATGAAATGAAACAAATTTTCAGTGAAGCCTCTAAAGTAATTTACACCTGAAGGGCTCTCAGAAGTGACACTTCTCAAGCCATATTTTAAATACATATGTGTAACTTGGGACTTTATTATAAGGTGACTCAGAATGCAGAGTCCTCCTTTCTATAAAGCTGTGACACAATGCTCCTGCTTGGCATCCTAGCAAGACTGTACATACACTATTATTTCTCTTTTATTTGGATGAATCTTTCCTTCTCCTTTTTACCATCTTTCTGTCTACTGATCTAAAAATAATTTGCTGTTAATAGAGATATGGTCTATTTTTTTGTATTTTTAGGGAAGGATCTACAGAATGTTCAGTGTCTCACTACTAGGTCAGACTCATAGTGATCTGCCTGTTTACAGCTTCCCAAGGGCTATAGTCCATTTTTAAGAGTAGGATAAATTCAGAAATAGATATGGGAGAAAAAACAAAGGGAAAAGAGAAAGATGAAGAAAGTTGTTCAATTTAGTTTCCTACTAAATGTCACCTAAAGTGTAGCTCTTAATATTACTTACTGTAATGAAAATAGTACTAGAGTATAATTATTGCATTAGTGAAATAAAAATTGCTACTTTCTCTTAATCGGAGTTAAGTGTAAAGAGTATGTGAATTTCCTATTGTAGATCTCTATGAACAGTTACTTACCTGAAATAATAGTGAACATTGAAAAACATAACATTAACAAAATGCCCAGATATTGACAATAAGATAATGACTAAATAATGGTCTTGAAATAGTTTTTATCACTTTTATACATTGATGGTATATGAAACATTAAGACTGTGGTTTTATATATAATAATAGGTTTTAAAATTTTGTTTTGCTTGCTGGCAAGTTAGATCAGTGCTCAAAAGTGCCTCTTTAGGCAAGCTTAGACAAGTGGAGGGATCACACAGTTCCATCCCTGGCACTACATGCCCACCAGCCCTGCCCCCAGGAACGGCTGAGCTGGCCACACACACAAAAAAAATGTTTTGCTTTATAGCAATACAAATGTATTGATATTCAAAACAATATAAACAAGTTGTTTGTGAGGCATATATACATGTCATTTTCATCACAAGGAACCTTGAGAGTTAGTATTGCAGTAAAGAACATCTAATTGTATATGTAAGTATTTAGAATAACTATTAATCTTGTATTCCCTAAAGGAACCCATAGAAATAATGAGAGGCATTTGGTTCGACAGAAAATTTTTCATTTTGCAATTAAAAATTGGTGAGAAAGTACTTCATTAACTTTTTATTTAGGGGAAAATTGGTGTCATGGAAACCCTTATGGCCATGTTAATTAAGAATATAAAGTTGCAAAGTGCAAAATAATCAAACATTTATTGAATCCCTACAGATTTTAAATACCTTTATCAATTAAATCTCAAGCAGTGATAAGATTTCCAAGAAATACATAAGACAATTTTTATATTATAATTATATTATATGCATGGGCATATGTGATGCTATAAATTTTTTGATTTAGCCTTTTGCCTTAAAAATTGGACCATTTAAATTTACCACTGTTAGTCCTCTGCTGATTATAATGATAATTTAAAAGTATTTTTGGTTGACTTAGATATATTTACCTTACAAAATATTTAATGCTACAGATTCTCCATGCTGTAGAATTCTATTTCATTCTAAGAAATAAAAGTCTCACACATATTTGCTGTTCTATATAGAAAGTTTTTCTAGGAGATTTCGTTAGAAACTGTCACTATGTCAAGACATTCTTAACATTTTGTTAAAATACTTGTTTAATTGTTTAAAATACTAGTTTAATTGTTTACGTTCCTCACTACATTGCTTGATTTGTGAGGGTAGTGGAGCTCTATCTCTACCCTGAGTTTTCAAAGTTACCACCTAGCATGACACTCAGAACAATAGAGGCTCAGTAAATAACTACATAGAGCAAAAGTTAATGAGGTTTCATATACTAAAAATGATAAGGACAAAACTACAGTTGCTTAATTTGGGGGTAGATGAGATCAAATTTTTCATCTGAATTTACAAAAAAATTGAAATATTCATTTAGTTTTACAAAAGTTGTATTGCTAATCTGATATTATTTTAGTCTACTTAACTATATTCAATTGTTCCTTGTAGTTTCTTAACATGTTCACTGTTTCTTTTAATGTTCAAGATCTTTGGGGAATTCTCAATTAAAAGGTTCTGTCTTTGGAATGGCCATACTTGATTATAGAAATTATGGTTTCTTCAACGTCTTATGTATTTCTTTCCTAGATATTATCAAACAAGCTACTTAACTTGTTTATAATTTGTTCTTTTTTCTTTACACTTGAATCACTCTCAGGACATAATATTTGCCAAGCATACACTCTGCCACTAAGCTATATTCTCAGCCTCTATAGTTTTTCCTTTAAAAAAAAAAAAAAAACCTTTATTTATGTTATGGCCAGCTCAGCCTAACCTGCAGTTGGTCAGCCTCTATAGTTTATTATATATTTTCTTCATTAACTTAAATGTAATGTGACTAGAGATATTTTTGCTCCTATATATAAGGACTTCACAAAGGCTGGGGAGATAGCTTGGCCGCATAAGCACCTACCTGGCAAGCTAAAGCACCTGGGTTGAATCCCCAGTATCTCACACCATGCTGACCACCAAAAGGGTGTGGTGATGCACATCTGTAATCCCAGGACTTTGGAGATGGAGACAGAGAGGATCACTATGAGTGTGAGATATATAGCAAGACCTTGTACCAAATTAATAAACAAAAAATAAAACATAAAAAAACTTCAAGGCTTCACAGAATGCACAACAAAGATAGTGAATTTAGTGAATGGATGGCTGTGTCACACGAATTTGAAGAAAATATGACTGTTAATAAAACCTTGAAAAAGTAAGTGAAATCACGTAGAGTCTTGGAGTCTAATTTGTATGTCTATGGAAACTTTAGACTTGTTTTCATTTATAGTTCAGTGAAGACTTTCTCAGGAATTTTGATGCATCTTAAATTAAATATATGAATCATTTCAGTAATCCATGAACATGGGAGGGCTTTCCATCTTCTAGTATATTCTGCAAATTTTTATTTCTTTTTTGTTTTTTATTACTTTTAATAAACAATAACAATGCAACATTTTCAAAACACATTAGCATGTTGTTGTCATCATTGTAGTTACACAGAGCACAGGATGTAGACATGTTAACTTTTCTAAGTATTAGAAAAGATATTTCTTCTCATTAAACTAAGAGAAGCTGTATACATAGTGCAAATGTGCCATAATTGCAGTGGGTTACTGGCAAAACTGGCAATGTTGGAAGCTGGTGATTTCAGCCTTTTACAACTCGACAAGCTAAACTAGATTTACTTTTTATGCCTCTTGGTTAAACTTTTCTGCTGGTTGGTTAAGGGCAAGTTAAAGCAAAACCTGTATAATAAAACATGTAACTTTTGTATCTCCCAAGGTCAGTCAAATCTCTTCAGGGTTTACTTTGAAATGATGTACACTGCTTTGTATAACGGGTGTCAGTGTCAGCCATCGGGATGAGTCACTGCCATTGGTTGACCAGTTTGCTTTGTGTGAAAGCCTGAGAGAATGTTTTCTCTCTAAGTGACTCTCCTTAGGCATGCTACACATCATCTATCCCTTTCCTCTGTGGCCCCATCATCTCCATGAACAGAAAATTTGAGAAACCACTGAGTTATGGGATGTTACAGCACAGTTTCTTTTATGTCCTGACCTCTCACTGATCTTGAAGGGCTAGGCCCAAAATATTGGCTATCTTCAGAGCCCTTCTTTTTCTCTAATTCTTGGTCTTTAAAATTACATTGTTAACCCTCCAGAATAAAAGTTTGGATGGAAATCAAGGATGTAAGGGCTAAACAACGAAATGACTGCAAGCAGAAAAGATAGGAAACATATCAAGAGCAAAACCATGCACTTATATACATAGGATAAATTAGATACTGGCCCTAAGAACCTCCACAAGTTTTCTCTCACAGGATAGCAATGTGTAACACTAAAGCTATGCTTGGAATGCCTGTCATTCTGGTCTTTATATGTGTACTGCTTCTAATGTTAATTTCAGTTACTGCTGTACTCTCAAGTAAATGATGGGTTTACAAGAAAACAAAAAAGGATATTACATGAGAATAAGAGACTAGAAAAAATGTTGTAGGATTGAGAGGCTACAATTTTGTATACGCTTAGATTTCCAAATTTCTGTGTAAAAATATGTATCTGCTTTTATCATACGCTATAGAGATTTATTAGAATATCAATGATTGATAGAAAATATTAATTCCAAGTCTAAGATGTCTGATACTGAGAAAGACAGCGATTGTAAGCTCAATTACCTGTGTTGTAGAGTAGGAGTCTTCTAGTTCTATAAAAGTAATTCATGATATGTTTTCATGCTTAGATCAAAAAGTGATAAAATTAATATTTAATTAATCCAAAATAATATACTATTCTAAATTTCTTTGTACTTAAGCTACAGTCCTTTAATGAGACTAATTTAGAACTTGTTGCTTTAAAAGTCTATTCTTTGCTTATGAAATATAAAATAAAAAATAAAAGGGATATGAATTATAATGTAAACTCAAACATAATCTACCACCAAAATAGCTTTGCTTTATTTTTTTAATGTTTTAAATTAATTTTAATGAGAAAGTAACACCAATGAGGACTGGTGAGATGCTTCAGTGATCTAAAGCACCAGCTTAGGAAAAGTTAGACAACTACAGGGACCATGGTTTGATCCCTGGCACCACACACTGCACCAGCCCCACCTCCAGGTCATCCAGCCATAATATATTTTTAAAAAAACAGAAATAGTAATGAGACATTTTCAAAACAGGCTAGTACAAAAGTTACAATAATCAATAAATTGTGTATTGGTGTCTTCATAGTAATTATTAAGAGTATAAGATGCAAGCATGATGTATTTTCTAAAAACTGTTACTAAAAGTATTTCTTCTCATTAAGCTAAGAGTAAGTAGCTGTATATCTATCCTATTTTATATATATATATATATATATATATATATATATATATATTTCACTAGAAAATGGTCCTTTACTTATATCCCCCTTTTATGTTTCGTTTCATCAGAAATGGGTGTTCCATTGTTATTCAAATATTGTAGGTGCATGAATTCAGCAAAATAGCCCAATATAGTTCAATAGTTCATCATAGTAGTGGGAGTTATCCACAGAACTGGCCATGTCAGAAATTGTTGACTTGAGTGTTTTACAACTCAGCATATTACTGTGGCTTAATTTTATATCTCATGGTTATCCTTTTCTGCTGGATGGTTAAGATCATGGTAATGCAAGACCGTGTAACAGAAACATGCAACTTTCGTATCTGACAAGGTCAGTTAAATCCCCTCAGGATTTACTCTAAAGCCATGTACAGCAGTTTGTAGATCTTTTGTCAGTGTGAGCCATCTGAATGAGTCATAATCATTTCTTGACCAATTTGCTCTCTGTGAAAGCCTGAGAAAATGTTTTCTCTCTAGGTGACTCACCTTACACACACTATACATTGTCCATCACTTTACTCTGTGGCTCCATAATCCCCTTGAACAGAAAATTTGTGACACCAACACATTACAGGATATTACAGTACAGGCTCTCTTATGTCCTGAGTTTTCACTGACCTTGAAGGACTAGGGCCAATATATTGGCTAATCTTGAGGACGGTTCTTTTTCCTCTAATTGTGTGATTTGCAAATTTAAGTTATTAACCATCCAGAAGAGATGCTTAATGATACTATTTCCCTATAACATAAGCAACTGAGCTTAATATCACTGTCTGTTTGAATACCAAATGCCTTAGACATAATATCAAATTGATACTTTCCAACAATTGTTCATAATCTAAGCTTTAATTTGATGTTTACTCTAAATGTACAATATATATTAAGAATTTCATGCTTTATTTTATTGATATTTTATGTTCTTGTTAAATACAGGCTGTATAACAAGAACATCCTCACAAAACAGCAATGCCAATGAGGTATCAAATTTGTCCTACAGAGAAGCCATGAAAGTAAAGCATATGTGTTGTCAATATAAGACATATTGATATATGGAATGTGCTCTTGTCACATGTGAAGACTGCCTTATATATGATAACTGAAGCAATTACTTTTTATAAGGTGTGTTTGGTTCTACTTTTATTTTCATTGTAATTCATGTAAGAATTTATTTGTGTTATTCTTTTTCAGATTTGTTCATCAAAAAAAAATCCCTGTTGAAAGTTTTGATGCTTTTATATAAACCTGCAGTAAATACTAAAAACTATGTCATTTTGTGAAAAGTCTATTCTGCCTGTAAATGAAATTTATAAAATCTTTACATTTATAAATTCTGTAATCAATGTATAATTCCTTCTTAGAAATAACTTATACACAGTTACTTATTTCAAGATTTAAAGGAATAATATTTGTACAAATGTATCAATATTTAATTTGGCATAATAGCTTAAGCTTTACTATTTTTTGTTAGCTTTAGACTTGCATTTGGGGAAACAACCTGGAGTTACAGTAGATATATACCTGGAGAATTATATAGATTATTTTTTAAGGTGGTAGTGATTTCCAAGTAGTTACTTGCCTATCATGTCTTGAAGGTTACCACATTCTGTTCTTCCTTGAGCAAGGCAGGCTGGCTCATTAAAATGCTTTCTACACGATGAATCTTATCAAACTCACTTTTGTAGAATTTTCTTCAGCTTTTAAATAATTTTTCATTTAATGGGATAAAATAAGAGTAATTGCAATATATATTTGACCATCCTAAGCAAAATTATTGGAGAACACACCTTACATAATGGAATAAGATACAGAGAATGGATAGGCTCAAATCACTGTATTAGAGGATTGGAGGCATACTTCAGTGGTAGAGTGGTTGCATGCTGTGCATACATAAGACACTAGGTTTGATCTCTAGCACTGAGAAAAAAAAATCCTTGTCTCAGGGAAAATTTGACTAGAAAAGATGTGATCAAATTTTGCTCAAGCACCTTCATCCATCCTTCCTTCCTTCCTTCTTTTCTTTTATTTTCCTCCTTCTGTCTCTTTGTCCCTTACTCCTCCTCTATCACCTCTTCGTATGCCCCATTTCCTTGTCTTTTGTTCTTCTCCTTCTCCTCATTTCTTTTTCTGTCTCTTTGTCCTGCTGTCTAGTGTCTGTCTGTCTCTCTCTTCCCCTCCCTCTCTCTGCCTAAATTCTTCATTTCTACTACATAAAACTCTGTAATAGAGTAAAGAAATACTATAGATTTAGGTATGAAATACATGCCTTATTTCATTATTGACACCAAGATTCAAACTAAATCCATATCAAATAGTTGAAAGCCATCTAGTATTCAAGTAAATTGAAGTTGTGTTCTATAAAACTTTAAAGCAGAATATTGTATGGAAATATGTGTTGTGCTAAATAGGTCCGAAGTGCATCTAATTCTTTTGAATATTTTGCAAATAGGTTTTAACTTTCAGCTGCATCATCTTCCTTTTCAGTTATTGCCAAGGTTGAATAGTAAAGTTTATGATTCAAATGAACAAAAGAGAGCATCATAGAGCATGAATTGCTAAGAATAAGGTGGTCACATACCTGTTTTAGCTCTAAAATTTGATTCTATCTAGAAAATAAGGCAAATATATCACTCATGAGCACAGAAAAAAGTTTCTAAATTTCACAAGCATATTTGTGAAATGTGCAGAGTCAAGCTTGGTAGGTTGGTTTTATATACTATACGTTATTTATTTCTTTCATCTGATAAGGAGACCATAGCTTTTGCTCAAAGGAAACAGTGAAACTGAAAGAAAAAAAAAGATAGGGAATATGAGAAATCCTTGCCATTACTTGAGGAGAAATGTAATCTCCAGGTTTTGAATCCCAATTGGAAAGAAATACAAGAGAATGAAAGACTGCAAACTGACAATGGGATATATATTCACATTCACCAAATCCTGTGAAAGACAATTTTGTTAAGAAGTAAAAGTAGAGGCAGTTTTCTTATGAAAAAAATATGTCTTAATTACGCTTCTCTCATTGCTGGACAAATATTTGACATACAGGCTTAGGGAAGGAAAGGTTTATTTAGCTCACAGTTACTGGAAGTTTCATAGTTTAAAGCAGTCTGAATTACATAGCAAAACCTCATGATACTGCACCACTGTGTCCAGGACGATCCACTGCATACCCCCACGAGAGCCCACCAGGCCTGGAGGGGGCAGGGAGAAGTATGTTGTCCATTTAATGGTTTGTACCTCCCTGGCTCCGCCCCACAAGCCCTGCCCTTGACCTCTGGGCCCACACCTCAAGCCATGTGTTGCTCCTCAAGGGGTGACCAGCCCATGATTTACATGAGGCTTTGAGGGGACAACTAGATACAAATCATAGCACATTGTCTTGTAGAGGATCTTCTAATTCTCTTTGAACATAATAATCACCTTACACATGAAATGTAACGAGAAACAGAATTTAAAAAATGTCATACTGAATAAATTAAGAGGCTACACATACAGTCAGATTTGATACTTATAGAACACACTTTCCTTTTGGAAGTTATAGAAAAGGCAAGAAGATAAAGCTGTCAAGAACTTCACACTTACTCTCAAGATGCATCAAACACGTTAATTAGTTTTCTGAGTGAAATGTTGACAAAAAAATTAACTCATTTTTAAGGCTACAAGTTAGGTTAACTCAAATTGTAATCAGAAAGAAGGGATTTCTGGAAAACCACACACTATGAAATTGAGGCCTACATATGAGGAGATTTTTTTGTCTATGTTATAAAAAGTTTCTGCTAGAAAGATTGAAAAAATCATGTGGAAGATTAAACAGGAGGCTGTGCTTTCTTTGCACATCTAAGTGTAGTAATATTGCATTTGTGATTCTTCAAGTTGGATCTAGACTGGAATGTCTGAGTACGTGGGTATAGCAACAATTTATATGCACCAACAGAGAGATATAACTTCTAAACTAAAATTTTGTGAGAGAAACTGTGTTGAGGCACTGGCTAGCTTACAAAACAGATGGTTTCTTTTTGCAGTGCAACATGTATAGAATCATAAAAGAAAGAATCATCATTAACAATCTTTCTTAATTCTATATTTTAAAAATGACTGAGCTTATTTTGATAAAGAGACATCCAATTCCATCAGTAGATGCCCTCTCAGTGTGAAGGTTTGGGATAGATTTGTGCTTAGGAGGAAGTTAACAGTATAATGTTTACTTGAAAGGTTATGGTAAGATAGAAAAATGTTCTGAACAGAGCGGATCTCAGCAAGTGGCCATTTCTCTCTCTACCCAGAGAATAGAAAGTAGAGACTATAGGAGATTCTTAAGAAAGGCAGTGCCTATAATGAAGTGTTTATGTGGAGGACTGCTTACTGTTGTTTTTGAGCCAAGCAGATGCACAAGTCTTGATGATGCAGATTCAAATACGGATCATTTCCGTTTAGATACACCAATTTATATAGGAACTTATATCTGGTATATGCCTTAATGTAGCTGTGTTTTGTTTTTCTGGGAATAGCCAATTAACTGGCAAGAAATATTTGTCATTATGCTTTCCATTGTGGCCATATGGTGAAGTTTTCATCATGATCTTTTCTACTAATCATTATCAACTTTGGTCTTAGTTTGAAGTCTAAACTTTTAAGTGGTTAAGATGCAGTAGTGTCACTGAGAATGTGAAGCGAATTTAAGTAAGAAAACAGATCAAAAAAGAGAGCTTTCTCTAAGGATATGACATACCTTATCATATATCTCACAAATATGTTGCATGCAAAACAGAGTCACAGAGAAAAATAATTGATTATGGTTCTCCCATTACCTAAAGCTATAAGAATCTCCAGTAAAGACCACATAACCAAAGCCACCATCTACAAATTATTGCCTCAATCCTTCAGTAGACAGGGGTAGTTACCATAGGTATGATGTGTCATATTTAAAGAGCAAGGACAGAAATGGGCTGTTATACTACATCAGAGAATAGCTGAAAACTGATGTAGACAATCTAATATCCACAGCTAAAAAAAGAAAACACTGAATAGAATCTAGCAGGTGATAATATATTTCTAATAAAGTTCAAAATAAGCAACTACAAATCTTTTTCAGACTAAGGATCTCAATCACTAGATCAAGTCCAGACAAGGTAGCATAATGGAGAAAAATTACACTGCTATACTCAGGGATCTGCAAATGCCAAGTCAAATTCCAGCCATATATTTGAACTTTAGGGAAAGATAGTTTCTGTCAACCTACTAGTTTTATTGCTTTATTTTATTCGTCTATATTTATTTTTGTTTTATGTTAATTTTTCTTGGATATGTTCTTTCCCCAAAATATGCCCATTTTATTAACTAATCTAAAAGGGAAGGGTCCTCTTACCTGACCTAAGATATTTAGAGGAAGTTCATTGAAAATAGAGACCCTTCTGGGGGACTCCCACTCAGAACTCCCCTCCTGTCTCTCTCTCAGACAGGAGCTTTCTTTCACTCAATAAATCTATTCTACTCATTAAAAAAGAAAGAAAACAGAGACCTTACACAAGAAGCAGTTATAGTGAAGGGTTTCCAGTTTTCTCACCAAGTGCATCTTGCATGACAATTCTCTATTTTTTATTCATATATGAAGCAGGAACCTATTTTTGGTCAATCATCTGACTTCATAGATACTTGTGTTTCAAAAGTCTGTTATAATGCTTAAATAAAATTTCTTTTAATTTTGTATGTCGAGACAT
The DNA here is from genome assembly GCA_004027025.1 of Myocastor coypus. NCBI lineage: Eukaryota > Metazoa > Chordata > Mammalia > Rodentia > Myocastoridae > Myocastor > Myocastor coypus. The sequence continues at coordinate 10,278 of PVJA010011684.1, read as the reverse complement.
ACACCTTCCGTTTCATTAACATGCATACACTAAATTTTATTTTGTGTCCTTCCTGAATGTTTCCTATAAAGATCTTAATTTACAACTCTTAGATTGGTAACAATGTATTACTACTGCTTCCATCTAGATGAAATACAACCCATGATCAGAGAAGAGTTTTTCTCAGGCATGGTTTCAATGTTGTATTTAAACAATTAAAACATTGTCAGATTTCCAATGCATATATATTGAATTACTCAAGTAAAGTAACACTAGTGGTTTTGTTAGATGTCTGGGTCTTTGAATTTCTGATCATTTTCATTCGGATGAATCTAACAACTGTCTCTTCGACATAGAGGTATTTCATGTGCCTGCTTGTTCAATTTTCAAGTAAAGCAAAAGCTACACATTTTTGGTCTTTTTTAAAAAAATTATTTATTTTTTTTCTTGTTTCAGAACTTTTGTTTGTTTATTCCCTCATTTTTGTGGCTGACTCAGCCCACCCAGAGGGCAGGGCTGGAACAGCATGTGGTGCCAGGGATCGAACCGCGGTCCCTGAAGCCTCCCAAGCTTTCCCAAGCAGGCGCTTTAGACCACTGAGCCATCCCGCCGGGCCCGAAAGCTACACATTTTTTTAAAAGTAAAGTATAATTTTTATATCTTAATAAAGTATAGTTATTAAACTAAAGACATTAAAGTGATATATGAAAATTAAGATACTTAGGTCTAGACATATATTATAAAATGAGTTTTTATAAACTGAGAACTACTGTATAATGATTCAGTTTATTTGCCTGCAAAGTGAAAAATTATATCATACAACTGGATTAAAGAAACTGAATATCTATGAATATAGTCAGTGTATTAGTCTAATAAAATTAATCTCTTATATAATGTATTTAGACTTTACTAAAGATCATGTAGCTTATCGCACATTCTTTCCTTGATCTTGTTTCCTTTGTTTTATTTTTACTCAATCTTTCATCATATTATTTGGTTTCCATTGAGCTATGAAGTAAAATACACTGCCTCTTGGCCACTAGAATAACCTCATGACCGAGACTTATTCAACTTACTCATCTATATGAATCCTGAGAGAAAAAGAGTATTAATGATAAATTTTCAATTTGTGGAATATCCAGATTGGCTTTGCATAGTTTCATGGACTAATAAATTATCTTTGTACAGTTACGCTTCACTGATATTTTTTTGTCATGTGTAGTAGAAAAGATGTTGACTAATGGGTGACATCAATGCTCTTTAATTTTATAAGAAATAAATCTGACCTGAGAAGTTGAGGAAATTATATCATTCCACTTTAGCATTTAGTAAATTATCCCAAAATAGACTAATATTCTGAAATACAATTTTTCTTAATTAAACATAACTTTTAAAAATTACTTGGCTCATTTTTTGCCTACATATTTTTTCCTTTCTGAAACAATGTACTTTTGAGGACCTTCAGGTTAAATCAATGGTTTAAGTTCCTGTGTGAGCAATCCCAGTCAGACACAGGGGACGGCAGTTTGATCCCCACACCCAACCCATAAGTCAGCCTGAGTCAGCAAAAAATCTTCTCAACTTTTGGGACTTGGGAGGTAATTCAGTAAAAGAAGCACTTGCCGGGCAAGGGCAAGGGCCTGAGTTCAATCCCCAGATCCGAAAACAAAACAAACAACAGAAAAAAAAAAAAAAGAAAGAAATAATGTACTTTCACACTGTTTTGCGATGGCAGTGTTACTGAGTCCTTTTGCTAAATATGACATCTTTCGGTTCTGCATCTTAATAGCTACTTAGTGGATTCGGTAGTACTCAGTGTTTGCAGCTTATTACAGAAATGAGATACTTTTGCCTTAGTGGATTCATAAAAAGAGCAAGAAAATGTTAGTTGCCATCTTAAATTGGAGACTGTTCACCACTTCTGATTTTTCATATAGATTCTAGATTTTTTTAGAGTAGAAAAGTAAAACAAGTTCATAGTCACCCCTATAGTTTTATCATTATCCTAATTATATGCATGTAACTTTTCTCCTCCTTAAAGTATTAACTATTTTAGAACAAATGTCTACATATTATTTCTATTCTTATATGAAAAAGACTGCCATAGGCCAAAATCATACATCTACACGTTAAGTCTGATTTGAGTGTGGTTCAGACATATTCCTTAAAAGCAAGTAGCCACAATGATTCATATTTGCATATATCCATCAAGATTTGACCATATAATTAATTTGTATCAACAGAAATCCTATATTTATATTTATTACGACTTCAACATCAAAGATCTGGAAATAAAATTTATTACTTCTGCCTTCTTTTCTCCTTCCATTGGCTGGATATTAAAAAAAGTAATAATAAAGTTTCTGAGTTGCATTTTCAGAATGGTTGCAATTAAGCTTATGTGGCAATTTGAGTATAAAGTAATTGAAATGATACAAGATTTAAAATATAGATTTATTTGCATGATATCCATATTGGAAAAAATATAAGCTACATTGTCACCACTGTAAAATATGCTTTTGACCAATACTGACATATATAATAGTGGTACATTACATGGGAAAAAAAAATTGTCTGTTGGATCTTATGAAAAGAAACACGCAGCCAATGTGCAATTAGCAAACTATGAAATTAACTTCAAGTTTATATATATATATATATATATATATATATATATTTGTGTATGTGTTAATATTTTGGCATATATTAATACAGAAGTATAGCAATGTTTAACAGTTTTTTCAGATACATTGAAGGTCCTCCATTATCTTTTGCATTTTATTTGATTTTTTTTTATTCAGCATCAAAACAAAATAGCACATATATTTAAAGCAGCAAGGATATTTCACCTACTCGTCCTCACCCTAGAACCCATTTGCAGCCAGAGCCCAGGCCCTGCCAGTCAGTAAAACCTTCCTCTTTCACTTGCTGGACTCCTTTCCAGGAAAACCCCAGGCCAGGGATGTTGCAGCAGGGAGAATTATAGCACAGCAACCAGAACCAAGCCAGGCACACCTGGGTGAATTCATACATGGTAGATCCAGACCTGGTAAGCTGAGACACTTTGCTAAGCCCAGATCTATGAGAGCATCCTCTCTCTTTCTCTGTTGAGTGAGTGAAGGGGCAACAGGTAACCAGGGCATATCAGTCTGCCTGGGAGTTCCCATGTACATCAAAGGGAGGTGAATAGACAGAATTTACTACAACTAAGTTAAATAAAAATTCACAACTTAATATCTGCTTAGCTACACAGTCATAATGTTTGCTCTTATGGTCTAAAATACAAACCCATTTGTTACAAAAGTTTGTCAACATCTATATCTCAATACTCAATATTACTATTTCTAATTGTAGTTTGAAAAATACAAAACTTTAACTGCTTTAACGACATAATGTCTCTTAGGTAAGAATGTTGGTAAGTGCTAAGGTAATAATTGTACCAAAGCTCTGTACCAAAGGTCAGAGGAGAGCTATACAAAATGACAAAGAGGAGAAAAATGGATGCTTAGGTCCCAAGCCAACCCAAAACAAATGCAAGAGACACTAGCATAGAAGAAATGGGAAATTATACACCAGAAATCTCTGAAATAATAGCATCTGAAGTAAAGAAACAACTGTAGAACTGTACAGAGCAAATCAGAACAGAATCAATCTCTGAAGTAAAAAAGAAAGGATGTCTATAACGAAAGAATTGCTAAGTGCTTCTGAATAAGACGCTGATAGAACACAGGGGAATAGAAAAATGATGAAATCATTGAATGAGAAATATAGGAAAGAAATAGAATGCATGAAGCCAATTCAAAGAGATATATAGGAAATTAAAACTTTAATCACAAGCTGGTAAAACCATTTGAATGAAAGTGATGATATAGTTCGAGAACTTGAAGACATGGTTGCAGCTAGTGAAAACATAAGAAAAGATCTCTTAAAAACAACTAAGATGCAGGAAAAAAAATTCAACATCTGAAAGAACATGCAAAGATAAACAACATAAGACTAATAGGTATGAATGAGAAAGAGTAAATGCAAATGATATAAAAGAATGTGGGCAGAAATGATAGCAGAAATTTCCAAATATGAGAAAATAATCTGACATTCTGTTAAGCAAAGGACACAGAACTCCAAATAATATCAAACCAGACATATAGTAGTCAAGATCACCAAAATCCAGCATAAGAAAAATATACTAAAATCCATGTTTGCTATATAGGTCTTGCTTAAACTTGCCTTTAATCACCCAGCAGAAAAGTTTAACCACAAAGCATAAAACCTAAAGCTAGATTACAATGCTGAGCTGTAAAAGGCTTAAATCAATACCTTCCAACATTGCCAGTTTTATCAATAACCCACTGCAATTATCGAACATTAGATTATTGTATACAACTACTTTCTTTTTTTTTTTTTCTTTTTTCAGACCTTTTGTTTGTTTATATATTTATTTTTATGGCCGGCTCAGCCTGACCTGAGAGCAGGGCTGGCACAGCTTGTGGTGCCAGGGATGGAACCGCGGTCCCTGTAGCCGCCTAAGCTTTCCTAAACAGGCGCTTTAGACCACTGAGCCATCCTGCTCGGCCCCTACAACTACTTTCTCTTAGTTCAGTGAGAAAAAAATTTTTGTACCAATAATGACTAGAAAAATTATAATGTCTACATACCGTGCTCTGTATAACTAATAGGAGGACAACAACATGCATTTTGTCAAATATTGGAAAGGTACTACTAACGTGTTTTGAAACTGTCACATTGTTATTTATTAAAAGTAATAAAACTATTTAATTTAATTTTAATTGATTAATATTTAATTCACTTTCTGAATATTGTTTAATTATAATTTTTGTTTTATGATTCAAACATAGCCACTAGAGGAAAGAAACAGATCACATTTTAAAAAAAATACATGAGAATACTGGAAGATTTCTCTTCACAAACCATGAAATCAAGAAGGGCGAGGAAAAAAGTACTAAAATTCCTCCATGAAAACAAATTCCACTCCAGACTGCTATACCCTGAAAAACTGTCTGTCAAGTTTGATGAAGAAGTGAAATACTTTCATGATAAAGAACAACTGAAGAACTTCATGATGAGAAAGCCAGTCCTACACAGACTACTGAAATATATTTTAGAGAGGGGCCAAAATGATCATACCTCCATGAATGAGAATGGAAAGAACCCACCAAATAGGGTAAATAGCTAAACACAGGAGAAAAAGAGGTATACAATGGCAAATAAGCACTATGTCAATCGTAACTCAATACATCTGAATTATAACTATCAATATAAGCCTATTCAATTCACCAATTGTAAGAAATAGACTGTTACAATGGATTAGGAAGCAAAATCCAACAATATACTGTACACCAAAATACACTTAACTCATAAAAAAATTCATAAGCTGAAATTCAAAAGATGGATAACAATACCACATGCTCCAGGGACTCAGAAAAAAGGAGGGGTAGCAATCCTGTTTGCAGACAGTCTGAACTTCAAACCAGGAATGATGAAATGAAATAAAGAACTAATATATTTATTATATATATATTATTTAAAATAGACTAATATATTTATTAATTTCTGTTATATATATATATATTTTATTAATTTTAATGAAAAAGAAATAACAATGAAATAGTTTCAAAAGAGGTTAGTAGGACAACTACAATAATTAATACAGTGCTTATGGTTGTCTTTGTAGTAGTTGTTCAGAGTAAAAAATTAAGACAAGATAACCTTTTTAAACACTATTAGTATAAAACTTTCTTCTCATTGAGTAAAGAGAAAGCAGTTGTACCTATAGGCCAATAGTCCATAGTGGTAGTGGGTTATCAGTAGAACTGGCAATGTTGGAAGCTGTTGACTTCAGCCTTTTATAGTCCAGCATATTAATATGACTTTAGTATTTATACCTTGTAGTTAGACTTTTCTGCTGCATGGTTAAGACCGAGAGAAGTCAAGACCTATATGACAAAAAATGTAACTTTTGTATCTGACAATGTCAGTCAGCATGCCCAAGGGTTAGTGCCGGCACTACAGGCCCTGGGATTGAATCCACAGTCAGTTTTTCTGCTTGCAGGTGCTTTAATTCACTGAGCTATTTGGCCAGCCCGGCATTCCTATCTTAAGTTAGGTTGATGGTATCTAATTTGTGTTTTTTGAGACAGGGTCTCACTATGCAGTTCAGATTGGCCTTGAGCTCACTTCTGTAGCCCAGGCTGGTCTCGAACTCACACCGATCCTCCTGCCTCAGCCTCCCGAGTGCTGAGATTACAGGTGTGCGCCATGATGGTATCTAATTTTATTTTTCCTCGAGGTGTGTTCTCATGTTCATTGCATCCCTGTGACTTCTGAGACCTAATATCAAGTCTTCTGAATTTTATTAACAAATCCATAATCTGAAGTGAATGGTCCATATTAGTTTGATACTATAATTAACTACTAAATAAATGTTGACTATCATTCACCAAACCATTACATCTTGGAGAGGCATAAATTTCTCCCTGAATTACAACTATATTTACAGAAAAAGTACCTTATTTATGCAATTCGGCTTAAAAATCCTTTGCTCTTGATGAAATTAGACAATAAGTTACATGCCGGGCAGCTTTTTGTTGCTTTTGGATTCTGGGAGATTATTATCTCTCTGTTAATGACAGCCTTAGTAGCTTCCCACAGTGTACTTTCCAAAGTTTCCAGACCATCGTTTTCAAAATGTTTGCGTCTTTTATACCAAATGCTGGTTAATGCATTGTTTGTAGAATAGAAGAAATCTAGAAAATGACTCTCTGTGCTGGTGAAGGGTCATTTACAGTTGTTGCTTGGTTATTAACAAGAAAGGATCTTAACGATTTCTCAGAAATTTCTGTCCATTTCATTCAATTTAAAGTCTCTTTTGGTTATAAACTCCTTTGGAAGATAGAATTCAATGTTGTGAAGAAAAAAGAAATTATCTTTGTATATACATGTTTTTACTTTTGTGTATACACAGATATTAAAAAATGTTGCATAAGGTTTGGAATTACCCATTCAAATATGTATTCCTTTATGACTAACGGTAGTTACATATGCCTTTGTAATAATGAAAGTTAAAAATTCAGGAGGAATTTGTTACAGGTTTTTTAAAACTGAGAGTATTAAAAAATGAGAGTATTGTATCATGTGGAATAGTACTTAGAGTACTTTACTGATTTAGTTACTAACACAGAATAGATAATTTCTTGTGATCAAATATATACATCTTTTATACATCTCCACGGAATTATTTGATTTCTTTTAAGTCTGTTCATAGGAAGGATTCCAACAAAAGTTTTGGTAACTAGACATAGATGCATCATGTTTTTATAAGGAGCAAAAGGTTTAAGAGACAACATAATAAATGACAAATGAACCCTTATTTATCTATTTATTTACTTGGTACCAGGAACTGAACTCACACACTTTGCCAGGCAGGTCCTGTCCCTCTATCATTTATTGCTTAAAAAATTAGCCATTCTTTCACCTTTTTAGCTTCTTATAACATGTTTTTTAAGTGCTACGCTTTCTTGTGGACAAGCAAAAAATTCAAATATTTTGATATTAGGAAAACAAAGAAAGCGTGCTTAAGGAAAATATAAAGGGCTTCTAACACTATAGAATTTCATGTAGATACAGCTTGACATATATTTGTCAGAAGCACTCAAAAATGCCAACAATAAAGTCTTGAAATCAATGAGTAACAATGCAATGAAATAAAATAACATTCATACATGAAATATACCCAGTTTGTTTGAGAAATGCTGCTGTGAATGAGAATGAAATGAGACACTGACTGTAAGATCATTGAGAAAGGATATCTCAAGATTATGAGATGCCTATTGGGTAAAGAGAGACATAAAAGAGGAAGAATTGTAATAATTTAGAAGAACCTTTATCCCACTGTTTTATGAAGAAATGCTAAAAGATAGTTTCATAACTCCTCAGAAATCACAAATACAGTAATTTGTCTCAGTTCTATACTTACAAACATTGATCCCAATGCTTATGAAGGTGAACTGATCAAGCAATACAGTAAATTACTGTTATGTCTGCTGATATTTTTTGGCATGAAATGCCTAAAATAATAGATATTAGTCATAATTTCCAATACAATAAAACTTTCCTTGAGTCATCCAAAGAGAAATATTTGTGACTCACAGGTCTTCATTTCCAAGATCCAGAATGTGTCCATCAGCATGAAGTTTTGTATATTTGTATCACATCTTTTTCAGATAGTTATTTAAAATAATGGCAGAAGGGAGACGCTCAGTTCCACTCAATTGTTCCTAACTACATTTATTGTTATTTAGGCCACATCATCATGTATTTGTATGTACTGTAGGGCTAATTAAGTGCACACATCATTTTAGTGCTGAGATTCAATACATATATAGTAATTCAGTACATACATTACAACCTGGAAAATATCACTCCAAAATCTAAAATCTCCTCCTGAGCTTGGGACTTTACCTATCATCATTATGCACTATTTTGCCAACTAGTTGCTCAGGCCAAATGCTTCTAAGTGATGAGTACGAGCAGTAAATTTTGTGGCCATCAACAGATTCTCACACATTCTTTTTTCCCTTGTGTTCATAGCAATGTTGAGCAATATGTCATAAAAAATCAGTGAATGTCCATATGAAGTATAATAAAAACACAATAAATACTAACCCTGAGTGTCCTCCATTATAAAGGCAGGCTCACTAAAACATAGTCTGTCAGGGCTGGCCAAATAGCTCAGCAGATTAAAGCACTTGTGTAGGCAGATGCAGGTGCTGGCCTCACTTCCAGGCTGGGTTGAGATGGCGATTGAGACTGGGCATGGTAGCACATCCCCGTTATCCCAGCACATGGGAGGCTTAAAACAGAATGATTTTTACAAGTCTGATTTGTGTAGTAAGATCCTGTAGACCCTGTATTACATTTTAAAAAATATAGTTTGTCCTCTTTCACCTTCTCTGATGTCAAAACGATCACGAAATGTAATCATTTTAAATTGATTCAAGATATCATGCGAATAACCACAGTACTACTGGAGACACGGAAAACAAAGTGGAGAAGTGCTTCAAAATGTATCAAGAACAGTAGGATAAGTGTCTTTCAAACAAGGGTGAATATTTTGAGTGAGATTAAGAGAAGTGCCTCTTTTAAAGTAATACATTATTTGTAAAATTTATTCAGCATGTATTTCAACTATACCAAATATATCAAGTTTTATATAATAATGTGTATACATTCTGACAGAAAAGGCAATCTCATTTCTGGGTCCATATTTGAATTAGGATAAAGAATATGACATAATTCTTCTACAAAGGAAGTGTTCTGTTATAATCTTATTCCCACCTGATAACTAACTAGACTTCTCAAGGAATAGTTAAGCTTGTGAAACACACAGCAACTATCTCTGCTATGTATTAATTGAGCTCCAATCAACAACTAACATATCATCTATGGTCAGAGTAATGTAATATTTTAGACCTAATGGAAAGAATTCACCTTGATTTGATGAAGTACCCATAGTGGAACCAAAAATGAAGCACACTAGATTCAATCACACTGTTCACCCAGATGCTGAGTAGCTTTCCGTTGTAGATTCTCTCAGGTTGGAATGAAACAAACAGACAAATATTAACTTGTCATCTACCCATTCTCACAAATCATATTTTGTGAATACAACTGATGTAATATCTCCCACAACAATTGAGTATCCTGTACCTGAATTGAAGGAGAACTGCTGATGGATCAAAAGCAGGGACCAGCCGGGCGTGGTGGCTCACGCCTGTAATCCCAGCACTCGGGAGGCTGAGGCAGGAGGATTGGTGCGAGTTCGAGAGCAGCCTGGGCTACAACAGTGAGCTCAAGGCCAGCCTCAACTGCATAGCGAGACCCTGTCTCAAAAAGACAAAAAAAAAAAAAAAAGCAGGGACCACACTAGTCTCCATTACTTGTTCATGTGTAAAAACTGAGAATGCATAATTTGTTCTTTAAAATGACCATAACTCTTTCCTAGAATTTATGCGATATTGCATGGGAAATGACATTTTTCCTTGAAAGTGTCCCATAGTGAAATATCTCAGGGTGTATGGCCCATAAGGTCTCTATTATAGCTATTCAATTGTTCTTATAAGGTAAAGGAAGTTATAGGCAATGCTAAATGAATGCGAATACCTAAATTGTAAAATATTTTATTGTACACAGACATGGCCATATGAACTTTGTACACAGATGTATAATTTACTATGTCCTTTTTTTTTTTTTTTTTTTTTTTTTTTTTTTTTTTTTTTTTTT